>JAXCGZ010006711.1:0-2500 GCA_037179515.1 Halocaridina rubra
TCTTCTTCTTCCTCTATTTGCGTTCCCATTTTCATATGGGGTCGCATCTCTTCACTAGTCGTCTCCACTGGTTCCGGTCCATCACTTGCTCCTCCTCCAGCTGTCTCTCTCTGAGATCCTCCTTCAGTCGGTCCTTCCACCGTAGTTTAGGTCTTCCTCGTCTACGTCTGCCCTCCACGTCCATCTCCATCACTCTCACACCCACGTAGTCTTCATCTCTCCTCTTCACATGACCGAACCACTGTAATCTCCTCTCCTGCGCTTTCGCCGACGCCTCCACCACCTTCACTGTACCTCTGATCTGGTCATTTCGTATCCTGTCCTCCCTCGTCACCCCACACATCCACCTCAGCATTCTCATTTCTGCGACATCTATCTTCCTTTCTTGAACCTTTTTCACAGGCCACGTCTCCGCACCGTACAGCAACGCTGGTCTCACAACTGACTTGTACACTTTTCCTTTCACTCTAGCACTGATTTTCTTGTCACATAGCACCCCTGATGTTCTCTTCCAGCTGTTCCATGCTACCTGGATCCTATGATCAATCTCTCTCTCTAGGTCTCCATCCTTCGTTACGTAGGAGCCGAGGTATTTGAAGGCGTCCGCCTTTGGGAGCTTGTGGTCTTGCATGAACAGGTCGCCTCCTTGTGTCACATTGCACTCCAGGTACTCCGTTTTCTGTCTGCTCACCTTCAGTCCGTAATCCTCCAGCAAACCCCTCCATAGCTCCAACCTCTCTTGCAATTCTTCACGGCTCTCGGAGACCAAAACAATATCGTCTGCAAAGAGCATGCTCCATGGTGCCTCCTTTGTCACTTCCTCCACCATCACATCCATGAGAAGGTTAAATAGATAGGGGCTAAGAGCTGATCCCTGATGGAGTCCAACTTTCACCTGAAAAGGCTCTGTAGTGCCAACTGTACTTCTTACTCTTGTTGTGGCTTCCCTGTATATGTCCTGAACTATCTTGACATACTTCTCCTTCACTCCCTTCGACCTCATACTCCTCCACACCTCGCTTCTCGGGACCCGATCATAAGCTTTTTCCAGGTCAATAAACGCCATGTACAGCCCTCTTTGCTTATCTCTATATTTTTCCATTGTCTGCCTCATTGCGAATACTGCATCCATTGTTCCTCGACCTTTCATAAAACCAAACTGCTCACTACAAACTTCTGTCTCCTCCCTCAGCCTTTTATCCAACACTCTTTCCAGCAGCTTCATAGTGTGGGATGTTAGCTTAATTCCTCTATAGTTGTTGCAACTCTGGATGTCTCCCTTTTCTTTGAAAATCGGTACCATTATACTATCTCTCCACTCGTTCGGGATAGTCTCTTCCTTCATCACCATGTTCAGGAACTTTGTCAGCACCCGTATCCCTTCTTCGCCTAAACTCTTCCATACCTCTGCAGGAATCTGGTCTGGCCCTACTGACTTTCCATTTTTCATCTTCTTCAACGCTTCTCTGACTTCCGCCTCACTCACAGCGTCTACCTCTCCCTCCATTCCCACTCCTTCACCTCTTCGTATTCTTGGATTTTCCTGATTTAGAAGTTCTTCGTAGTAGTCCCTCCACCGCATTTTAATCATGTCGGGGTCAGTAAGCACTCTTCCGTTCTTATCCTTGATTTGCTTTATTGATGTTAGGTCCTTTGTCGATCTGTTCCTTTCTTTTGCTAACTTATAGATTCTCTTCTGTCCCTCCTTTGTTTCAAGGTTCTCATACATATCCTGCAGTGCTGCTGCACGCGCCTGTGCTACAGCCCTCTTCGCCTCCTTATTTGCATCTTTCAACATAGCTTTACGCTCCTCTGTTCTTTCCTTGTCGTAAGCTTTCTTCATCTCTTTCTTCTTTTCTATCTTCTCTTTGCAATTTGAGGACCACCACCAAGACTCTTTTCCGTTTCTCGGCTTCTTTCCAGATGACTTTCCGAGGACTTCCTCTGCCGTACTCCTGATCACTTCACTGTTCCTTTCCCACCACTGATCCACCTCCTCTGCCTCTTCTATCCTTTGTAGTGCTTTCCTCTTGAACTCCTGCCGCACCACCTCATCCTTGAGTTTCCACCACTTGATCCTAGGTTCTCCCCTCTCGACTCCGGTCCTTCGCGTCCTTACAACCAGCTTCGCCACAACTGGGCTGTGCTGCGCTCCCACACTCTCTCCTTGTAGTACTTTACAGTCTTCCACTTCTCGGATGTTTTCTCTTCGATACAGGAGGAAGTCGATTTGACTCTCTCTGGGACCACTCCTGTATGTCCGGTAGCTGTTTTTCATGAAGAACGTGTTCAGGATCGCCATGTCAAATGCTATGGCAAATTCCAGCACGCTCTCCCCCTCCTGGTTTTTCACTCCAGTACCTTTGCCTCCATGAACTCGTCTCACTCCATCGTTGTCATGTCCTATATGCCCGTTTAAGTCGCCGCCCACGACACACCTCTCCCCCGGCGGGACCTCCCTCTGTACTTCGTCCATTTCTTGCCAGAACGTTTCCTTCTC
>JAXCGZ010006711.1:7500-29082 GCA_037179515.1 Halocaridina rubra
ATATATATATATATATATATATATATATATATATATATATATATATATATATATATATATATATATATATATATATATATATATATATATATATATATATATATATATATATATATATATATATATATATATATATATATATATATATATATATATATATTGTACTGAAGATTTGTGGAACATATTCTTTGCCCATATACTTGCCAGAGATAAAGAATGATGCAGCTCTAAATAAACTGAAATTTCTATTAGTGTTTTCCCTCTGAGCCTATTTCATCCACACAATGAATGCATCTACTCTCTCCTCATCATCATCATCATTCAATTGGTTATGGCAATGACAAGCTGTAAACACCGTCATGGTGAGTTAAATTCGTTGCTTCTTGGGTGGGTGCTAATCGCTATATTGACTTAGCCATCAAGAAAATATAGAAAGCAAATTAAGATACTGTTTAATCTCTGACTCCCCACACAAAGGTGTACACAGGAAGTCTAATGAATTTAGGGATTACCAAAAGACAGAAGCCACTACCCTCTCATGCTTATCCTCGAATGGCTCCTGTAAGAGCTACCCTTTGGGAGTCGACATCGGGACCTCCTGAATGGGGGACACATTCTTTAACCAGTGAGCTACTGAAGGGTGTAATACTGGATTAAAAATACATGCAAAAATAATATAAAGTGTGTTTTGGAGCCAGTGAAGCAAAAGTAATTTAAAATTTAATAACAGCGACAAAAATATCTCATTTTTCTCAGTGATTGCATTTATTAGCCTTAGTGAGGATATTATGGCATCATATGGCTGAATATCAATATAAATATAAATGCAAGGGGAGGGAAATCTGTATATATTTCGGAATTTTATATTTTATGGATTTATAAATAATACTTACAGTTATATTACACTTAAAGTTACACAACTTGAAAAAATTTTGATTATCTAAATTCCGGAAATAACAAAAAGATTGTTTTTCAAATGGCCTCGGCAGTGGGGGAGGGATGAAACACGCCAACTCATCAGAGCAGCGATAGAAGTAGTAGCAATCAAAACGAGAAAGGGATGGTACCTTACGGCAAAGAGAGAGAGAATCCAGATTAGAAGTAAGAGAAGGATCAATGATGAGTCTGACTACCTTAGATTCAACCCTATCAATAAGCACCCCAGATGTGTGAGCAATATTCTAAGCAGGGACTGATAAGACCTTCATAAATCATAAGTAACTGCAAGCTAGGACATATAATTACTGTGCCAAGGCACTACTAACTACACCACAGGAGGTCTAAAAGAGAAACAAACCTTACAGCTATATCTGCTATACTAGGAATGAACACATTCTATCTGAATGCCACTCTGTTCATATCATTGTTTTCCCCAACCTCACTTGTGGCTTCGTTTTTGCATTTAATTTTAATCTCAATCTCTTTAGGGACCAACAATAATCAAATAAGCACATTACCATATGTGAACACATGAATAATTTTTACTCCAACCTGGACTTAAACCTAGGACACAAGGTGCTACCAACTAAACCACAGAAGGTCTAAATGGGAAACCAACCTTACAGCTATGTCTGCTATACTAGGAATGAACGCATTCTATGCCACTCTCTTCATATTACAGTTTCCCTCAAAATCCCTCATGGCTTCGTTTTCGGATATAATTCAAATCTATGTCATATTTGGGACCAATAATAATCAAATAAGCACATGACCACATGCGAACACAGTATTATATGTCGTAGGTTGAAGACCCGGTCGGGGTAATAATTATTATTGTCTTCACATAAGGTAATAGGCATATTTGATCATTGTTGGTCCCAAATGAGATTGAGATTTGAATTAAATGCGAAAACGAAACAACGAGGGATGTTGGGGGAAACTGTAATATGAACAGAGTGGCTACCAGATAGAATGCGTTCATTCCTATTATAGCAAATATAGCTGTATGGTTTATTTCCCTTTTAGATTTTCTGTGGTGTATTTGGTAGCGCATTGGCACAGTGACTTTGACTGACATTGGTTATATACATTTTAATAACGTTTAAAAATAAAATTATGGAGATCTAAACCATTTAATAAATAAATTTTTTTTATTTATAGGTTATTTCTGTAGCAAACATATACAGTATATTCAAATACACGAAGATAGATGTGCTCATATAGGTATTACATTAAGTATATGAGTACCATAATTTTTCGTTTTTTCTCTCTATGTGGTTGGGATGGAATTGATCATTTTTGTGTTTTAATACTATTACTTTGTATATATTTTTGTTTTTTTATGCTCTCTCTCTCTCTCTCTCTCTCTCTCTCTCTCTCTCTCTCTCTCTCTCTCTCTCTCTCTCTCTCTCTCTCTCTCTCTCTCTATATATATATATATATATATATATATATATATATATATATATATATATATATATATATATATATATATATATATATATATATATATATATATTTCTTTCTTCTAAATATACATGTCTGAATATTTAAAGTAGAATTGGAAAGATGTATCGCCAAAATAAAATAATTTTATTATATTTAAGTTCCTGCATATTCCCAGGTAAATCCAGAACAACTAAGCTGAGCTAAGAGGCCAGTGACTGCCTGGTTATACATTTTGCAGACCCAAATGGTGAATGGCAGGTCATTAGTGATGATAACCCGACCTTTTCTTTATCCTACTTAAATGCAAGGACATCAGCAATTCTGATCTGTCATTCAGTGAATGCCCTTGCACTCCTACACTAATCTGCAAAGCTCCCGTTCAGGACACTCAGTGAATTATACTTCGTAAACATCTCATTTCATCAAAAACGTAAACTGACAACCCATAAAATGAATAATTTTTTTTCACCAAGACACTTAGCAGTGATGAGCATTTTGAAAATAATGAAACTTGTTCAAGTGCAATAAAGTGTCCAGCCAAGAAAAAGACAGGATTAGACCTAATCGCAAATAAGACAATATTTATCTAAGTTATGGTTTCACTTAATCTGCAGATGAAAATCATCCTCTTGGAGTGTGGATGCAAATTGGCAAACGATTTAAGGCTTCCTAGCGAATTAAGTTTGCAGTTCCAATCATCACAGTGCAGTCTTCAAGGAAAAGATACAAGTAATTTTAAAAGATTACTTGAGCATTAAACAAAGCAAGATGTTGTCTTCAAAATTAGAGCAACAGTATCTGAAAAACAAATTCAATTTGCTTCTTGTGAAGTATTGGAAGTGATTGTCTATAAAATAAAATCGCATAGTCTTGATGTCTATTATTTTCTTGCATGCAATCAGGTGGTAACGATTATGTTAGTGATGAAGCCAAAAATAAAATAAGCAAAGTTCCACTATCAAATGCTGCTGTTCATAGTCGTAGTTTGGAATTGTTTAAGAATATTGAGGACAATTTGTGCAATTATAAGCTTCGGAATTCATACTTCGCACTTCAAGTTGATGAATCAACAGACATAACCATCAACACGCAACTATTGGCATTTATTCTCTTTATTGATGGAGATACAATAGTAAATCATATTTAGTGTTGCAAAGAATTGCTCACCACTACTAAAGATGAAATAATTTTTAATATTCTAAGTAAATATTGTGAGAAATGGAATTCATCCTAAAAGGCTTGTGTCTGGCTTTGTACTGATGGTGCTCGATCAATGGTGAGTTCTATTAAAGGTCTTGTATAATATGTAAAGCGTCAAAATCCCAACATTATAACAACTCGCTATTTCTTTCAAAGAAAGGTCCTGATGGCAAAAACATTGGGCTCTTAAATTAAAAAAAATTTCTGGATAAGTTGTAGAAATTGTAAATTTCATTAAAATTTTATTAGCAAATACTCGCATATTCGAGCTACTTTGTGAAAACATGGATTCACAACACAAACGCTTTCTTTTGTACACAGAAGCGAGATGGTTATCAAGAGGTAAGGTACTCTGTCGTGTGCTTGAGCATCGACAAAAGCTACTTGCTTTTTTTTGAGAAAGAAAATAACTGTAATCTTTGTTGAATTCTCTGAAGTTGACTTTTGGATTTCAAAGTCGGAATAATTGAGTAATATATTTCAACACTTGAATAGTTTGAGCCTATCGGTGCAAAATGGAAATAAATATCTTCTCTCATTTACCGATAAAATTAAAGCATTCTTGAAAAACCTACCTTGTAAAAGGAAGACTAGCTTAGGCTGTTTTGAAATGCTTCCTTTGTCAGAAAAGTCCATGTATACGATTTAATCCCTCAAATAGTGGATCATTTAACAACTCTTGAAAGAAAAAATAAATTACTACTTGCCATATATAAGCCCTAGACAAAATTACTGGATTCGCAGGCCTTCCACTGAAGTTTTAACTGATGATGTTGGCTTATCATTAGCAGAAGAGGAGTTGCAACTATATCTGTTGATTGTGATTAAAAAATCAATCATTAACCCCTGATCAATTTTAGATTACATCAAAAATGAATATCTTTCAATAGCTAGTAAAGCTTTAAATGTTTTATTGCAGTTTTCCACATCATACCCCTATGCATTTGGATTATCTGCGCTTAACAACATTAAATATAAAAAGAGTTCACATATTAAATGCATTGATAGGGGTATTAAAGTATGTTTATCACAAGATTTGTGTGACTTCCTCTTTGACTTCCCATGGGATGACTACTGCTTTTGGTTCCGCAACCTTGATCAGGTAGCCCTAATAGTGGTCAAGATCATAACCTTGGGAATGGAGGCGTATTTCCCCTTCTCTTCGAAAATTTTTTCTCCCCCTAATCCTTGGTTTGACCATGCCTGCCCCATAGCTGTTCAGGATAGGATTGGGCACACCAGTCATACTAAGCCTCACCTTCTGAATTAGCTTGCTCTGCTATATTGTAGCTACAATACGCTATGTTGCTCACATTCGAAGGTCTAAAGCTTCCTTTGTAAAAAGGAAAGTTGATGACCTTAACTCATCTCCCACTGACAAATGTTGCTGGTCCTTAGACAAAATCTCTCCAAAAGCATCTGTAACTCAAGCCTCCCCCCTCTCATTCGTTTTGATGGTTCGATACTTTCTTCTCCCACTGACAAAGCCACTCTTTTTGGCGCTCATTTTCTGCCAACTCTCCTGTAAACGATTCCAGTGCACCTGCCCCCTAATCTTTACCTCTCGCTAACCCTATGCAGTCCGTGATGTAAGACTGGATTAGTAGAAGTATTAAGGCAGTGGTATTCAACCTTTTTTTTCTGAGGGAGACACCAGAACAGGCAAGAAAACTGCCCTCATCAATAAAGGACAGGGCACGAAGAAAACACTAAGACAAAGGAAAAGAAAAAGGTCACGGACAAGGCAGAGATGAGGTAATGATGCACAGAGGAAAGAGACATATTGTAAGAATAGTCAAAGTACTGAGGATCTAGAGATAGAGCAGGATAAGGCCCTGAGATGATGATAGATCAGCTTTTTGCAGGAAGATTGGTTACAAGAATTAGGAAAGAAAGAAAGATGAAGAGAGTTACAAAGTCTGGAGATATATGGGTAGAAGCAATCCCTGTACCGACCAGTCTGCGAGCTACATATCTCCACACAATACTTGTAAGACGAGGCCGCTTGGCAAGTGTTACGTGGACTCAGCAGTAGGGGAGGGATGCAACTCGCCATCTCATCAGAGCATCGATGGAAGTAATACCGAGAGAAAAGAGAAAGGGATGATACCTTGCAATGAAGAGAAAGAGAACCCAGATTAGAAAGAAGAGAAGGGTCATTAATGAGTCTAACTGCCTCAGAGTCAACCCTATCCAACAGATAAATATAAGAAGAAGAACCCTAGATGTGAGAGCAGTATACTAAGCAAGGATGGATAAAATCTTTATAGATTTCAAGTAATTGTCAAGAGTTAAACTAATGATGAAACTAGACCGAACTCCTAATTATTTGGATGCATATATAGAAATTAGCATTATGTGATTCCTCCAAAACAAGTTGAAGCCAATATGGATTCCTAATATGTTTATAAAATTAAGAGTGTTAATTTCGTTAGAGTCGAAGGCAATAGGGCTATAAGAAGGAGAAGAAAATAAAGAGATAGCCACAAACTGTGACTTGGAGGCATTAAATTTCACTAAATTTTAGCATTCCTAATACTTACGGCTCATTGCCCTTCAGAATTTTGTAATGAAGAGAAAAAAATCATTATAAAACATATTCACATAACTATATCTCTTCTACTTTTCAAATATAAAATTAAGCACAGGCCTGTATTTACTGTAAATTTTTTAATTACTGTATATTTTAGGTTTTATTTTCCATGTTTTGTATTTTCAGTATTTTCATACTAGTTTAGAAAATGTCCATGGCACTTTTAAGAACTTCCCATGGTCCACCAGTTGGCCATGGCCCACAGGTTTATAACCACTGCACTAAAGTATGGATGGGTCGGGCGATATTTAGATGATCATAGAATTTGTGAAATTAATTCAGAAAAGTAATTTATAAATAAATAACAAAGTAATATATCAAATTAATAAATATATCCATAAGGAAAATTAGATCATATATTCAGACCGAAATGAATAGAATAATAAATGTATAAACAAATAAATATTTTGCTAAATTAATTGATTAAATAATAATGTAATTTATTAATTAGGTATTTATTTAATACTAGGTGCTCAAACTTATGTTCGAGAGTTACAGTGTTGCATCAACCCACTCTATCCAATCAATTCCAAGCGACTTCCTTTTAGTCATTAAAGGCTACCAAAATCTCTTGAAATTAACTTGCTTCAAAATAGCCATGCAGACTGTTAGCGAATGACATTTATAGAAATCTCTCTCTCTCTCTCTCTCTCTCTCTCTCTCTCTCTCACACACACAGTCACGCACAAAGACACACACACATACACGCGTGCGCACGCACGCACACACACACACACATGCGTGTGCATGTACACACACACACACACACACACACACACATATATATATATATATATATATATATATATATATATATATATATATATATATATATATATATCAAACATAACCTTTTTACTACGTATTACTAAACCACATGAATACATTGCTCAAATCTTTCCAAAATAAACTTCAATATGTTGGTTGTACATACCAAGGCAAATGCTTAAAAGTATTAAAGCATTATTACGCTAATTAATTTAGTTAGAAATTGGCATTCATGCATGAAATCCAATATATCATAATGATTATTGATGTAAAAGGATGATTCTCTTATGTTTTGAATATGACGCACGACTAATTTATTCACTAACAATAAAATTTAATATATTCAGCAACTAATTTAGTAAATGAATGAACATAATAGACCGTTTTTAATTAATCATAGTGTAAATTATCTACACTTCAACTCTAACCTTTATTCAGCACTTGAAATAGCTGTTTAAATATGACACCACGCCCAAATGAAAGCAGGAAAAGAGAAAGTCAGAAAATTCCATCAATATTTACCTCTCTTCATCTCACGAATCAATTTTCTTCTATCTATTTACATGAGCCATTTTCCCGTAATAAGAGGAGTGGCTAAGTCAAAGGGAAAATAGTCTTGGTTCTTTGGGAAGAGAATATACAGAGAAGAGGATTCCCAGTCCCCTCGCTCCGCCCCATTTAGTTGACTTTTACAACACGCAGGGGAGCAAAGAGGAAGTATTCTAGCCCCCCTCCTAATTTTCTTAGACAAAAAAAAAATCTTCAGAGAGTGAGGGACTGCCAACGTACTATTCCTCAGCTCTTCTGATCGCCTGCTGTCACAAACAAGGAATGCAAGAGTGGTACTATTTTATCTCCACCTCCATCATATCTGCATAGACTACTACAACAGGTAAAGCAAAAGAGGATGGCTATCTTTCATTCCCCTCCACAAGGGAGGGATCATTCTACCATACAGTTTCATATATGTCTATACGAGCTATAAATTTTAACTGAGTAAACTCTGAGTAAGAGATTATGAATGTTTGTGTCCTAATCGTTTAGGAAACAGAAAAATTCCTTTCCCACCTACAACATAAAAATACTATACAGTGTCACTCATTAAAAAAAATGTATGCAAAAAAAAAAGAGACCTTGCTATGTAACACTGAGGGTATGCACATGGAATATATACTATTTCTATTTTCTCCTCTATCGGTTCTCATGTACATTCTTCCACTATATAATTACATGGACTCATTTTTTCTTAAGATACATAATTTTGGATGTTATTCTGCTGTCTTGGGTATAAGGTCAGACAACCATTATATTAGCTACTAAATGTCCATCAAGCATTATAAAACTTTATAACTAACCAAGATCATAACTGTAACTTTCCTGTTAATATTTATTTTCGAAGCTTACTTATGGAACAGTTTTCCTTTCTCTAAGAAGCTGATCCCTAAACATGCAAATCTTCGTTAATCCTCCTATCATTTTCATGAGCACTATCTATGTATTTTTCATATCATATAACTAATAGTTTTTATACCAGCTGGTAGAATAAAAGCCTCTGAAAATTTTAGTCACCATATTTACAATTACTTTTCAGTAATGTGAAAAAGTTCTTTGATCTGGAAAAAATAAAAAAAAATAAAAAAATCGACATATCCTAATTGTTTTCATTTTTTTTACAAAAATATATTTAATTGAAAGAAAAAAGTTGTAATATTTGATAAAAAATAAGGTATTTATTATGAGCAATGAACTTTTATATTCTCTCTCTCACAGTAGGCTAGAACCCGCTTCAGCGATACCCAGACTCTAGCTATCTACCATGGATATAATAATAATTATGCAAACAGTAACGATTATGTAATTGTAATTATGCAGTTTTTGAAACTTGTCTTTGCTATAATCTTTTAATGTGTTGATTTCCAGAATAACAATATATCGTTTACAAAAATATCAAAGTATATATGAGAGTATGGCTCGTAAATGAGATGATAATAAAGAGAGTTGTATTTATTGTGAATCTGCATACGACCATATAAGGCAATGAAGAAGAAATCTTGAAATGTTTGATGAAATAGATCGCATTACATATCTCTCTCTCTCTCTCTCTCTCTCTCTCTCTCTCTCTCTCTCTCTCTCTCTCTCTCTCTCTATATATATATATATATATATATATATATATATATATATATATATATATATATATATATATATATATATATATATATATATACATAAAAGAAAAAGTAATATTTTTTTTATGAGTCTGACACTGGAACGGGCAAAAAGTGTCCTCATCAATAAAGGCCCAGGCATGAGAAAACATCAGGATGAAAGAGGATCAAAAGGCTAAGGACAAGGCAAAGATGAGGTAATATTACACAAAGGAAAACGAAATACAGAAAAAATAGTCAAAGTACAGAGGACCTAGAGATATGGAGGATTAGGCCCTAAAATGACGATAGATCCGCTTTTTGAAGGAAGTTAGATCATAAGATTTAGGATAGACAGAGGGAGGAAGAGAGTTCCAGAGTCTGGAGGTAGATAGGAAGCAGCAGTCGCTGCACCGACAAATCCGCTAGCTACAAAACTCCACACATTACCTGTGAGATGAGGCCGCTTGGTGATTGTTACGCAGCCTCGGCAGTTGGGGAGGGATTCAACTCACCAACTCATCAGAGCAGCGACGGAAGCAGTACTGATAGAAAAGAGAAAGGAATGATACTTTATGGCGAAGAGAGAAAGAATCGAGATTAGAATTAAGAGAAGGATCATAAATTAGTGTGACTGCCTTAGATTCCTCCCTATCAAGGAGATAAGTATAAGAAGAAGCAACCCAGATGTGTTAGCAGTATTCTAATTAGGGACGGATAAGACCTTTATATTTTTTAAGTAACTGTAAAGAGGAAAAGTAATGACAAAAACTAAACAGAACCCACAATTTTTTGGATGAAGATTTAGAAATTTAGATTATACGAATCCTCCAAGACAAGTTAGAGGTTATGTGGATTCCTAATATGTTGATAGAATTAAGAAATTAAATTTTGTTACTTTCAATGACGATAGGGTTATCAGGAGGAGAAGAAGATAAAGAGTTAGTAAGGAACTGTGTCTTGGAGACATTAAATTTAACTAAATTTTGAGTGCCCCACTCAGATACCCTTTGCAAATTGGAGTTGAGAGCAGAAAGAAGAGTGATTACGAGTAGCAGATGAAGGTTGTGAACAAAAGGTAGAGGAAAAGTAAAGTTTAAAATCGTCAACAAATGCTTGAAGAAGAGAGGAAGATGGGAATTGTGGATCATTGAGTAAGATAAGGAACCGAGTAGGTGAAAGAAAAGAGCCCTATGGAACACCTCTGGTAACAGAAAAAGGGCTAGATGTCGCACCGTCAACAAGTACAGATACAATACGGTCAGAAAGAAAACTGGATATCAGAGAACAGAGAGAAGGGGTAAAATCTTAGACAGGGAGTTTGGCTAACAGAGCCTTGTGCCAGACTCTGTCAAAAGTCTTAGAGATATCAAGGGCAAAGACAAAGAATTCCCCTTAGTTCCAAAGAGAAGATGGCCAAACATGAGAAAGATAGGATAGGAGGTCACCAGTGGATCTTGCCTTGCGGAAGCTGTACTGGTGATCAGAGATAAGTGAGTTAGATTCAAGGTGTTTCAAGAAGGAAGCGTTGAGCAAAGTTTTGAAAGCTCTAGCAATAAAAGAGGTTAGGGCAATAGGTCGGTAGTTTGAAGGAATAGAACGGTCACCCTTCTTATTAACATTTTGAACTAGAGGATAGATATAGGTTGACAGAATGAGGTGAAAAAGACAGCAAAGAACAAGAGCCAGTTCATCTGCAAAGTCCTTAAGGAACCTTATAGGGATACCTTAAGGAGGAGAGATAAAGAATCCAGATTAAAAGTAAAAGAAGGGTTACAGATGAGTCTGACTACCTTGATTCAACCCTCTCAAGGAGTTAAATATGTGAAGAAGCACCACAAATGTGCAAGCAGTATTCTAAGCAGGGACTGATAAGACCTTTATAGATTATATATATATATATATATATATATATATATATATATATATATATATATATATATATATATATATATATATATATATATATATATATATATATATATATATATATATATATATATATATATATATATATATATATATATATATATATATATATATATAAAGTAGAAATGTCCCATAAGGAAAAGACAAGTTAAAAAGGATATGTACCTACCGAGCTACGGTCTTCTCCAGGCAAAAATGATACACACTAAAATATACTGATATAAAGTAACTAGAAAATGCGAGAGGATGCTAATTTAGATTTACAAAGTATGAAAACATAGAATGGATTTTGAAAATTTAGGCGTCAGCAATATCTTGATTATTGTTTCTAGTTTTACCTATGCAAGTTACAGAATTATAGTTATTTTACAAGATAATGGATTTTTATTCTTTTTTTTTCACGGTTCTAGATGTTCACAGTATTATAAGAAATAATAAGTATCAGAGATCATAAGTTTCAAGCAGCATTAACCTCGTTGCCGTTGACGAAAATTATATCTTTTAATCATTAATTGACTTATATAAGGTAATTCAAAGGAGCTACTGGGTATATTACTTCAGCAATAATATTTTTATATAGCTTTAAATCCCCAAATTATTTAAAAAAAAATTCAGTTTTAGGTGTTAAGACTTGCCTTGAATGGCATTGTCCTCGTGGCCAACAGAACAGATGATCATGGCATTAAACAGCAAATGTGACCTTCAAAATAATGACGAAGTAAGAGTTCAAACTAGCAACAGAAAAATAGTCTAGATATATCATATTTACCGCCTTCTGTTAGTACAGTCAGCTGGGTGATATCAAATAACTGAGGAATTGAAGTTTATGGAAGTGTTACAAGGAAATTTCCTCCTTTACCTTAAGCAGGGACAAGATCAAAACCCCAGTGATCCTCTTTTTCTTAAATGCTGACTATATGGCGTTGACTGAAGGGCCTTTGGAAGCCAAAATGACGTATTTATTTCCAAGAAGAGTCAAGGCTCTACTTTGGCCAGGCTTCTATCCTTACAGTGCAGATAGTCGAACTGCATAAAGATAGGTGAAGGTTGATGGTTTTGCATTTACATGTTATAAAAAATTGTAGAAGACCTAGTACCTCACCTCCTTGTAAATGCTTAATTTTAACTGGAAGGAATTCAACTACCATCTGAAAGTACTCAAAGGAGAATGTACTCCTTCACATGACCCGTAGGACTCTACTATAATCTTCCACACTAAGGAGATTGAGAATTGACAACAGTAATCACTGAGCTACTCTTCTTACTACGACATGAAAAGGAATAGAAAAAAGTAGCCAGTTTTTTTAATATCTTATGAAAATGCACAAAACGTTAGTAATTAGGAAACACCAAATAATATTGTTTCAATAATAATAATAATAATAATATTAACGCAAGCGCACGCACTCATTCCTAAGCACTAGTGGGGATGCACACATACGCACAATATCATGCATAAACTCACACACACACGATCATGCATATATTCACACGCACACCTATAAACATCCCTGTGTATGAGCATGCTCATATGCACATAGGCAACGTGCTCTAGGCTGGTTATTCTAGCTCAGTTTTTTTAAATTGCTTAATGATTTAGTAAAAGGAAATCCTTAGCATTATTTTCCTTAAAGCAGATCTATTTTGATAAATAATATTATTTTTTTCCCTTTATTATCAAAACTTGTTAGTCTTATTTCCCTAAAAATTTCATTGTATCCACGATTATTCGACTTTGGTTTTGAAATTATCTACTAATCTGATAACAAGATAATTTTTTTTTGCTAGAATAACAGAAATGATTTTGTTTTTTTTTTAAATTAGCATTCTGATTATATAAAATATTAACTAAACTAATGATATTCCTTAAAGGAAGTTTAGATTCAAAGTATCTATATATAAAACAGAACAGGTTTTAGATCTTAATTTGAGGGCATCCATAAGTGATTCTCCTCTAGTATCATTAAATACATTATCAATCTCAAGTAAATATATCCTATTAGGGAGTGAAAGATATCTTAGACAAACTCAAAATAGACCATCAACACACAAACTGCTGCCTTCTCAATGTTCTTATATACACCATTTAAATGTCCAAAGCTGATTATATATATATATATATATATATATATATATATATATATATATATATATATATATATATATATATATATATATATATATATATATATATATATATAAGTGCAAACTGTTAGCATACAGCAGTTGTGCTTGAGAAGGCATACAGTTAGTATCCGATATATAGCATTGTTTTATAAGTTTTGTTTCACTGATGGGCTCCCTTACTATATATATATAAATATATATATATATATATATATATATATATATATATATATATATATATATATATATATATATATATATATATATATATAGAGAGAGAGAGAGAGAGAGAGAGAGAGAGAGAGAGAGAGAGAGAGAGAGAGAGAGAGAGAGAGAGAGAGAGAGAGAGAGAGAGAGAGAGAGATTTTATTTTATTTTATTTTATTAATTTATTGCGCCAAGGCGTCAGACATTACATGAGTTCATACAAATAATGCTTCAAATGGATATAAAACCAAGAATTGAACATGGTTTACAGGGAGGTGTACATATTGATAAAACATTGCTGCATACTAACAAACAACTCACAGAATGGCAGCACAGAGTACATTATATGCAAAAGTAAAGCTCAGAGAAACGCAGAATGCACAAACAGAAATATACAGCAACATACAGAAAATATATGTATAATTCAATATAATTAATGGCCACCAAAGTGAGGAAAACGAGCAAGAATAACATCAAGGTTGTCATCATTAAGTAAAAATGAGCAGATCTGTATTAAGTTCTGACCTCGTGGTAAAACATCTCTCACTGTGGGGCACTGAAGACAATAGTGGTCAAGAGTGTTAGCATTAGTTCGGTCGCATAATGTACAGGAGGTGTACTGTGGCATATCTAGAGTCTGGGAGACCTGCCATAAAGGCCGATACCCCATTCTGAGCCGAGCACTAACTACATTGTTTTTCCGCACCATTAACCCGCGTCTGCGATATTTGTAGCGACTGTGAAGGAAGTGATCATGGTGCTGTATGGACACACTGTTGGCCCTCTCCGTGTCCCTGCGCTGGACCGTCATGGCAAACCCAGCTGAGTAGATGATGTTACGTAGGCATCGGAGGGAGGGCTCAGCGTCCACAGCATGCCCATCCAGCATACAGGCCGCCTTGGCAAGACGATCCGCTGTGTCGTTGCCAGTCAGCCCAATGTGGGATGGAGTCCACACAAATGACACAACAAGAGAAGCATCCCGAGCGGCTGCGAGGCGACATAGTATATCTCCCACAGCACGGCCACAGATAGGTCTTGGCGAGGATAGGGCTTGTAGGGCCGATTGGGAGTCACAAATTATTACCCCATTCACTCGTCGTCGAACAAGGAGAGTCACGGCATCCAAGATGGCATTCAGTTCACAGTAGGTGGAGCTCGACGAGGTGGGTAGTCTACGGCCAATCCATGAATCAGCCGGCACAGGCGGCTCCATGGTGGGGGAGAGAGAGAGAGAGAGAGAGAGAGAGAGAGAGAGAGAGAGAGAGAGAGAGAGAGAGAGAGAGAGAGAGAGAGAGAGAGAGAGAGAGAGAGAGAGAGAGAGAGAGAGAGAGAGAGAGAGAGATAGATATATATATATATAGATATATATAGATATAGCTATCTATCTATATATATATATATATATATATATATATATATATATATATATATATATATATATATATATATATATATATATATATATATATATATTTAATATATATATATATATATATATATATATATATATATATATATATATATATATATATATATATATATATATATATATATATATATATATATATATATATAGATAGATAGATAGATAGATAGATAAGATAGATAGATAGATAGATAGATAGATAGATAGATAGATAGATAGATAGATAGATAGATAGATAGATAGATATATATATATATATATATATATATATATGCATGCATGCATGCATGCATACACTCACAGACACACATACATATATATATATATATATATATATATATATATATATATATATATATATATATATATATATATATATATATATATATATATATATATATAAAGACTTATAATTGATGGGGCTTGAGGTACAATATCATCAGCATAAGCGATGACATTAGACATAATATTACCCAATTTACAACACACAGGCACGTTCTATAGCAGGAAATGAGGACTAGAAAAAGCTATTTGTATATTGTTTGCCTTCTCAAGCAAAAAGAAAAAATGCTGTATGTGATTCGTGTTTCACATTTCACACGAACGTGATGAGAGTAAGTCAAAGATACTTACAGCACTCTTAGTCTGTCTGTGTATCTTGGACTGTTGACAAGACAAGCACTCTCTACACCATTTATTTTTACAGCACTGAAATTACTGTTCAGGTATACCGAAACTACTTTAGAATTTCTAGGCACGCAATTTCGCAGTGACTTCATACCATGTCAAGTGCTGCTTTAACCTTGAACTCTGTATTGCTCTTTCAGGAAAAATAATTATAGTAATACCATTAATCCACGTCAGGAAATTTCTCCTTAAGGAGAAAGAATCTAGATGGTATTATTAAAATGTGTTTACCAGTACTTGATTTTTTTTATTGGCTCTAGATAATATCTTCTGAACACCTAAAAATAAAATTGAAAAACATATTTGGATAAGTATGCCGGCGTTATCTGCTAAATAAGAATATTTTAAGATTCTGTCGCAAGATGTCGCACTGTTATTTTGCATTTAGTGAAAATATAAGTTTGAAACATTCTGAATATCTATAATTGTGTGATAGACTCTTCATAAGACAGGAGTATACGTCATATATCCATATGTTTCTTGACTCCGGAACTTCACAAAGCAAGAAAATTAAACAGTAAAAGGTTGGTGGTTTTGGGTATCTGTTGTCGCATTCCACCTCTCTCTCTCTCTCTCTCTCTCTCTCTCTCTCTCTCTCTCTCTCTCTCTCTCTCTCTCTCTCTCTCTCTCTCTCTCTCTCTCTCTCTCTCTCTCTCTCTCTCTCTCTCTCTCTCTCCAAGGCAAAGGTGACCCAACTTTGTTATGGAGGAAACGATGGAGGTGGGAGTCAAAAATTGTCATATATTTGTAATTTATATATATATATATATATATATATATATATATATATATATATATATATATATATATATATATATATATATATATATATATATATATATGAATTGGCGAGTTGCATCCCTCCCCCACTGCCGACACCACGTAACAATCTTAAAGCGGCCTCATCTCACAGGTAATGTGTGGAGATTTGTAGCTCGCGGATTGGTAGGTGCAGCGACTGCTTCTTCCCATCTACCTCCAGACTCTGGAACTCTCTTCCTCTTTCTTTCGTTCCTAATTCTTATGACCTTTCATCCTTCAAAAAGCAAATCTATCGTCACCTCAGGGCCTAGTCCTCCATATCTATGGGTCCTCTGTAATTTGTTTTTTCTGTCCGTCGTTTTCCTTTGTGTGACATTACCTCATCTCTGCCTTGTCCTTAACCTTTTTCTCTTCCTTTGTCTTGGTGTTTTTTCGTGGCCAGGACTTTAGGATGATGGTAGTTTCTTCCTGTCCCTGTGTCACACTATATATATATATATATATATATATATATATATATATATATATATATATATAAATATATATATATATATATATATATATATATATATATATATGAATCACTTTTTACCCCGACCGGGACTCGAAAATAGGACTTATAATTGCAAAGTCAAGGCGCTACCAACTACACACCACAGAAGATATAAAAGGAATCCAGCCTTACAGCTTATATCTGCTATACTTAGGAATGTACGCATTCTATCTGAATGCCACTATGTTCATATTACAGATTCCCTAACCTCATTCGTGGCTTCATTTTCGGATTTAATTCAATTTCCAATCTCATTCGGGCTACACAATAATCAATTAAGCACATTACATATGTGAAAACATGAATCACTTTTTACCCCGACCGGGACTCGAACCTAGGACTAATAATTGCAAAGTCAAGGCGCTACCAACTACACACCACAGAAGGTATAAAAGGAATCCAACCTTACAGATTATATCTGCTATACTTAGGAATGAAGCCACGAGTGAGGTTGGGGAATCTGTAATATGAACATAGTGGCATTCAGACAGAATGCGTTCATTCCTAAGCATAGCAGATATAAGCTGTAAGGTTGGATTCCTTTTATACCTTTTGTGGTGTGTAGTTGGTAGCGCCTTGACTTTGCAATTATAAGTCCTAGGTTCGAGTACCGGTCGGGGTAAAAAGTTATTCACGTTTTCACATATGTAATGTGCTTAATTGATTATTTTGCAGCCCGAATGAGATTGGGAATTGAATTAAATGCGAAAAGGAAGCCACGAGTGAGGTTGAGGAATCTGTAATATGAACATAGTGGCTTTCAGATAGAATGCGTTCATTCCTAAGTATAGCAGATATAAGCTGTAAGGTTGGATTCCTTTTATACCTTCTGTGGTGTGTAGTTAGTAGCGCTTTGACTTTGCAATTATAAGTCCTAGGCTCGAGTACTGGTCGGGGTAAAAAGTGATTCATGTTTTCACATATGTAATGAGCTTAATTGAAAATATATATATATATATATATATATATATATATATATATATATATATATATATATATATATATATATATATATATATATATATATCATGTATGTAAATGTATGCTAGGAGATTTTAAGAAATGAGTATTGCTCTGGAAGAAGTGAAGGAGCAACATCAGAGGATATAGAGAATGTACCATATTTGTTTATTTCATGGCCCGAATGAGATTGGGAATTAAATTAAACGCTAAAATGAAGCCACGAGTGATTTTGGGGAATCTGTAATATGAACATAGTGGCATTCAGTTAGAATGCCTTCATTCCTAAGTATAGCAGATATAAGCTATATGGTTGGATTACTTTTAATCTTCTGTGGTGTAGTGGTAGCGCCTTGACTTAGTAATCATTAGTCCTAGGTTCGAGTCCCGGTCGGGGTATAAAAATGATTCATGTTTTCACATATGTAATGTGCTTATTTTGTTATTTCATGGCCCGAATGAGATTGGGAATTGATATTCAATGCTAAAATGAAGCCACGAGTGAGGTTGGGGAATCTGTAATATGAACATAGTGGCATTTAGTTAGAATGCTTTCATTCCTAAGTATAGCAGATATAAGCTATAAGGTTGGATTCCTTTTAACCTTATGTGGCGTAGTGGTAGCACCTTGACTTAGTTATCATACGTCCTGGGTTCGAGTCCTGGTCGGGGTAAAAAATGATTCATGTTTTCACATTTGTAATGTGCTTATTTGGTTATTTCATGGCCCGAATGAAATTGGGAATTGAATTAAATGCTAAAATGAAGCCACGAATGAGGTTTGGGAATCTGTAATATGAACATAGTGGCATTCATTTAGAATGAGTTCATTCCTAAGTATAGCAGATATAAGCTATAAGGTTGGATTCCTTTTAACCTTATGTGGTGTAGTGGTAGCGCCTTGATTAGTAATCATAAGTCCTAAGTTCGAGTCCTGGTCGGGGTAAAAAATGATTCATGTTTTCACATATGTAATGTGCTTATTTTGTTATTTCATGGCCCGAATGAGATTGGGAATTGAAATAAATGCTAAAATGAAGCCACGAGTGAGGTTGGGGAATCTAATATGAACATAGTGGCATTCAGTAAGAATGCTTTCATTCCTAAGTATAGCAGATATAAGCTATAAGGTTGTATTCCTTTTAACCTTCTGTGGTGTAGTGGTAGCGCCTTGACTTAGTAATCATACGTCCTGGGTTCGAGTCCCGGTCGGGGTAAAAAATTATTCATGTTTTCACATATGTAATGTGCTTATTTGGTTATTTCATGGCCCGAATGAGATTGGGAATTGAATTAAATGCTAAAATGAAGCCACGAGTGAGGTTGGGGAATCTGTAATATGAACATAGTGGCATTCAGTTAGAATGCCTTCATTCCTAAGTATAGCAGATATAAGCTATATGGTTGGATTCCTTTTAATCTTCTGTGGTGTAGTGGTAGCGCCTTGACTTAGCAATCATTAGTCCTAGGTTCGAGTCCCGGTCGGGGTATAAAAATGATTCATGTTTTCACATATGTAATGTGCTTATTTGGTTATTTCATGGCCCGAATGAGATTGGGAATTGATATTCAATGCTAAAATGAAGCCACGAGTGAGGTTGGGGAATCTGTAATATGAACATAGTGGCATTTAGTTAGAATGCTTTTATTCCTAAGTATAGCAGATATAAGCTATAAGGTTGGATTCCTTTTAACCTTATGTGGTGTAGTGGTAGCGCCTTGACTTAGTTATCATACATCCTGGGTTCGAGTCCTGGTCGGGGAAAAAAATTATTCATGTTTTCACATTTGTAATGTGATTATTTGGTTATTTCATGGCCCGAATGAAATTGGGAATTGAATTAAATGCTAAAATGAAGCCACGAGTGAGGTTGGGGAATCTGTAATATGAACATAGTGGCATTCAGTTAGAATGCGTTCATTCCTAAGTATAGCAGATATAAGCTATAAGGTTGAATTCCCTTTAACCTTCTGTGGTGTAGTGGTAGCGCCTTGATTTAGTAATCATAAGTCCTAGGTGCGAGTCCTGGCCGGGGTAAAAAATTATTCATATTTTCACATATGTAATGTGCTTATTTGGTTATTTCATGGCCCGAATGAGATTGGGAATTGAATTAAATGCTAAAATGAAGCCACGAGTGAGGTTCGGGAATCTGTAATATGAACATAGTGGCATTCAGTTAGAATGCTTTCATTCCTAAGTATAGCAGATATAAGCTATAAGGTTGGATTCCTTTTAACCTTCTGTGGTGTAGTGGTAGCGCCTTGACTTAGTAATCATAAGTCCTAGGTTCGAGTCCCAATCAGGGTAAAAAATGATTCATGTTTTCACATTTGTAATGTGCTTATTTGGTTATTTCATGGACCGAATGCGATTGGGAATTGAATTAAATGCTAAAATGAAGCCACGAGTGAGGTTGGGGAATCTGTAATATGAACATAGTCGCATTCAGTTAGAATGCGTTCATTCCTAAGTATAGCAGATATAAGCTATAAGGTTGGATTCCTTTTAACCTTCTGTGGTGTAGTGGTAGCGCCTTGACTTAGTAATCATAAGTCCTAGGTTCGAGTCCCAATCGGGGTAAAAAATGATTTACGTTTTCACATATGTAATGTGCTTATTTGGTTATTTCATGGCCCGAATGAGATTGGGAATTGAATTAAATGCTAAAATGAAGCCACGAGTGAGGTTGGGGAAGCTGTAATATGAACATAGTGGAATTCAGTTAGAATGCGTTCATTCCTAAGTATAGCAGATATAAGCTATAAGGTTGGATTCCTTTTAACCTTCTGTGGTGCAGTGGTAGCGCCTTGACTTAGTAATCATAAATCCTATATTCGAGTCCCGGTTGGGGTAAAAAAAAAATTATTCATACATATATATATATATATATATATATATATATATATAGAGAGAGAGAGAGAGAGAGAGAGAGAGAGAGAGATAGAGAGAGAGAGAGAGAGAGAGAGAGAGAGAGAGAGAGAGAGAGAGAGAGAGAGAGAGAGAGAGAGAGAGAGAGAGAGAGAGAGAGAAAACTTCCCAATACCAATCAAATTATAATTCATTTGCAACAGTAATATCTTAAACCCTTGAAACATGTTTTATTGATCATTTCTTATGTAAATAAATAAACCTACGTAAAACTCTTTAAGTAGATGAGATAGAGAGAGGAAGACAGAGCTAGAGAGAGATTATTATTTTATTTTATTAATTTATTGCGCCAAGGCGTCAGACATTACATGAGTTAATACAAATAATGCTTCAAATGGATACAAAACCAAGAATTGAACATAGTTTACAGGGAGGTGTACACATTGATAAAACATTGCTGCATACTAACACACAACTCACAGTATGGCAGCACAGAGTACATTATATGCAAAAGTAAAGCTCAGAGAAACGCAGAATGCACAAACAGAATTATACAGCAACATACAGAAAATATATGTATAATTCAATATAATTAATGGCCTCCAAAGTGAGGATAACGAGCAAGAATAACATCAAGGTTGTCATCATTAAATAAAAATGAGCAGATCTGTATTAAGTTCTGACCTCGTGGTAAAACATCTCTCACTGTGGGGCACTGAAGACAATAGTGGTCAAGAGTGTTAGCATTAGGACGGTCGCATAATTTACAGGAGGAGTACTGTGGCATATCTAGAGTCTGGGACACCTGCCATAAAGGCCGATACCCCATTCTGAGCCGAGCACTAACTACATTGTTTTTCTGCACCATTAACCCGCGTCTGCGATACTTGTAGCGACTGTGAAGAAAGTGATCATGGTGCTGTATGGACACACTGTTGGCCCTCTCCGTGTCCCTGCGCT
>JAXCGZ010006712.1:0-7500 GCA_037179515.1 Halocaridina rubra
AAGGAGTCCGTGACGTAAAACAGGAACAAATAATCACAAATATACTGCATGAAAGCAGTCAAAGAAGTCAACTGCATATTGACATGATCTAAGAATACCGTAATATCGAGGTGCCAAAGTCAATAGAAAGGACTTGCTTGCCCAGTGCCATGAGTAAATAAAAGGAGAGAAGGCAAAGGCTTGCCAAATATCCACGTGTCATTATTGGCTTCAGAGAGTGTCAACACGTGACGTATAGTCATAGAGACAAGGACAGCAAATACAGGAAGTTGACTATAGGTAATGCAGTATTAAGGGGGGTTTACACGATCAAACGGTTCGTCGAACGCGGTTCGACAGACAAGTGGTTGAAGTGATGTTCGAACGTGTGAACGGGGTATTTGGTTGTCGAACACGGAACGTGTTCGACAACCAAATACCCCGTTCACACGTTCGAACATCACTTCAACCACTTGTCTGTCGAACACGGTTCGACAAACAAGTGTTTGAAGTGATGTTCGAACGTGTGAACGGGGTATTTGGTTGTCGAACACATTCGACAAACGTGTTCGACAACCAAATACCCCGTTCACACGTTCGAACATCACTTCACACACTTGTCTGTCAAACCGCGTTCGACGAACCGTTTGACCGTGTAAACCTCCCTTTATATTCCTAGGTAAAGACTCTTAGTCCCCATTTAGATATGGACAAACACAGATTAAAAGTTGGTGAATTAAGGTTGGATACCCTTCCTAACGCTCCACCGTAGACCCGAATACGAATCCGTCACCTCCGGAGTCGAGCATATTACCACTACGTTAGAGCGTTCTCTAAAGACGGGTGTGAGATGTGATAAAAACTTTCAATCCTTAGCGTTAAATTCTAAGGTATTAAAACGTATTGCTACAAATATGTAAGAAAAATTAGGTTTCGAAACATGGGACGGTCAAAGAGGACAGCAAACAGCGAAAAATGATTAATGATAGAAATATTGTATATTAGTTTTATGTTACCACAACTATACTGACAAATCACTCTCTCCTCTTGTGTGTGTGTGTGTGTGTGTGTGTGTGTGTGTGTGTGTGTGTGTGTGTGTGTGTGTGTGTGTGTGTGTGTGTGTGTGTGTGTGTGCGTGCGTGCGTGCGTGTGTGTGTGTGTCTGTCTGTGTGTGTGTGTGTGTGTGTGTGTGTGTGTGTGTGTGTGTGTGTGTGTGTGTGTGTGTGTGTGTGTGTGTGTGTTCGTTCTAAAGCCAAGATCTTGCATTCAGCATGTGGTCAGTGATTGCTTTTAAAAATGTACACTGACTAATAGATTGTCAGAGTGACTTCTAAATCCATGAATTAAAGCAAATGCAATATTCCAGTCCAAAGGAATTCCATCTTCAGTACAAAAATACACTTTTTGAGGTGTTCCAAAGGCAAGGTATTCGAATATCGTCCAGTCAGTATTTGGTTACCGCCCACAGAGTACGCGAATTGAAGAATGGATTGTAAATACTAGAAATTACTTAAAGGTGTTACTTCAGTGTAAAGTCTCTACAACATCATCATAAAACACACTTTCTGTGGTGTTTTAAAGGCGAGGTGTTCGAAAACCAAGTGGTCAGCATTTCGTTCAGGAAACGTACACAGCGTGTGCAACTGACAAAGAGAACTAAATATGACTGAAATTACTCAATGGAAATATTGCATTGTAAACACATTACGTCGTCAATATAAATAAAAAAAAATATTTGTCTGACGTTGTCTCCTTGTCACGTGGTTACTCTTTGGTGCTAAAATTATAGACAAAGCGAATGATGAAATAGAAAGTACGTCAAGTGCAAAAAGTTACTCCGGGGCAATTTAGTTTGTAACTTCTGGGAAAAGAAACAATAACGTATTATATTGTATTTTTGTAGACAAGTTCTGAGAGAGAGAGAGAGAGAGAGAGAGAGAGAGAGAGAGAGAGAGAGAGAGAGAGAGAGAGAGAGAGAGAGAGAGAGAGAGAGAGAGAGAGAGAGAGAGGAGAGAGAGAGAGAGAGAGAGAGAGAGAGAGGAGAGAGAGAGAGAGAGAGACTACTTTCTATATTCACTCTTAAATTCTACAAATGTTAACACTAAACTCACATGCATAACTGATTTAGCAGGAGATAGCGAATAACATGCAATACACTGGCCAGAAACATCGACCCCACATAAAAGTGGGAAAAGATGTAAACGAAGAAGAAGAAGACTACTGGCATCACTTCCCAAATACGCTTCTAGTAAAGAAATGTCTTACGAATCATCATCCGAATTAAAAGGTCATTATATTACTTTTATACAGAAAATAGCTACGGCTATCGTACCCCACGGCAGAAAATCTCTACCCATTTACCCTGTGGATGACCTAAGTAGTGTGGTGAGGGGGGATAAGAGCTACGATGAGAGAGATAAGAACTGCCTTTTTCATGAATGGGGGTGTGCTCTTTGACTCGGCCACCAATTTTACGAGGAGGGATCACAGTCTTGTATATGCATGTATTATAAAGATAGTATTACTTTTATTTCATATAAAATATTAGCAATACATTGGCTTTATTTCATTCATTTACTTATTTTTTTAAATCTATTTATCTATGCTTGTTGAGAATTAATGGACACATCTGTAATTTTTATATCAAGTATCAATACGTTACTACAAGTCCCAGTTAAGGGAGTAGACACAGTTTGGAGCTCATGAAATAAAGCTGGATGCCCTTCCTAACGCCCCATGATGGGCTTGATCGCCCATTCTAATCAACATCGATAATAAATAACTAATATAATAAATATAGTGCTTACAACAATTATTAAACAAATATTTTTATTCATATCAATGAATCACAGACCACATTTTTATCTAAAAACAAAGCAAATCTATCTAAAATCCTCAGGTACATTATTCTTAAACAAATATTCATTAACAGTTCAAATGTTGCAGAACATGGATGTTATGTACACATAGTTCAATTATGAATTAAGTAAATATGAACTTGATATTGGAGAGTAAATACTTCGACAATTGCTCATTATGATGAGATAACGATCCTCCTGGCTAGTACAGTGGTAACGTGCTGGCCTCGCATTCGTGAGGTCCACGGATCAAGCCTCGTCCAGGCAGAAGAGTTTAAGCTGTTTACTGGGGAGGTTACAGCTGTGGCTAGGCACCACGGTGGGGGTTGAGATCTGTGCCGCCTGACGCTCACCCTACGGGTCCTCCACGACCTGTTCCACCCATCCTTGGGTGGAGAATCTATCTATCTATCTATCTATCTATCTATCTATCTATATATATATATATATATATATATATATATATATATCTATATATATATATATATATATATATATATATATATATATATATATATATATATATATATATATATATATATAAAAGATGAAATAACGAATCTCTATTTTTTTTTTATGAGTGTGACACCAGGACAGGCAAGAAAAATGCCCTGATCGGGCCCGGGCACGAATAAATCATTAAGACGAACGAATGCAAAGTAATAGTTTAAAGACAAGGCATAATGAAGAGAATGAAACACAACAGGATAAGGACAGGTTGAAAGAATAGTCCAAGTAAGGAGGACTTGGGGATATGGCAGGATGAGGCCCTGAGATGACGATAGATCCGCTTCTTGAAGGAAAATAGGTCATAAGAGTTAGGAAGAAAAAAAGGAGGAAGAGAGTTCCAGAATATGGAGGTGAATGGGAAGAAGCATTCGCAGTACCGATCAATCCGTGAGCTACAAATATCCACACAGTACCTGTGAGACGAAGCCGCTTGGCGAGTGTTACACAGTCTCCGCAGCGAGGGAGGGATGCAACTCGTCAACTCATCAGAGCATCGATGAAAGTAATGACGATAGAAAAGAGAAAGGCATTATACATTACGGCGAAGAGAAATAGAATTAAGATTATAAGAAAAGGGTCACTGATGAGCTTTTCCCATGGCTACGCGGAGTCTAGGCTTCACTTTTGCCTACTTCTAATATCGGGGGTAAACCATCTGGGATAGTTGGGACTCCCGGCAGAAGTTTCTTGCCCAAGTACCCTACGGATAACCACAGTAGTGGTGGTGGTGATGGAGAAATTGAGACAGCCCTTTATATCCAAGGAGCCAAGAGGAGTGACTAGGGTGAATTGGTTACTGGTGAAAGTGTGTGCTATGACTCGGCCACCCCCTTACAGATAGGATTCCAGCCAGTGTACGAGTATATGCATGAATAAAGGAATTTTTTTTAAATTCCTTTTCATATTCTGTATTTTGTGTTTATGGCGATTAAAGTGTCTTTCTTCTATGAACGTTATTTTTCTACACAAGCAGCATTAGTATTTCAAGTCTTCGATACTACTGGATGCCCAAATTCATCACACCATCCTTCACTATTAACCCGGGCTTGGGACTGGGACCGAGCTGAACCAGCCATAAGTCTTTAAATAATCATATACATAATTTATTTTCTAATTATTAAATAATAATGCTAGCCTTGAACTAGCCATAAGACTTCATACATTTTTGAACATGAAACTTAATTTTATTATTCCATTAATAATGCTCTCCATCTCAAGTGGCACCAGTGCTTATCTTGGTAACAAAGATATAAGTTTATCTCTCAATAAAACCTGATAAAAACAAAGCAGACACGACTTGCCTACATATATCTATCAGATAATTGTTTTTCAACTATTCAAACTTTAGAGTAAAAGAATTTTTCAACTAACAGTAACAATGAGATTTTTATTTTCTTAATTGTAAATAACAGGAACCTTAAGCCTCTTTTTTTTAATTTGCAACTAACAGTAACAATAATATCTTTCTAATTTGTAAAATGCAGTGGAAGATACGCAGCAATACATCTTTCAATGCATCTAGCGTTTTACAGCAGGGAAATGCAGTAAAATTCTTTAAAATGAATCACAAGAAAACTGCTGGAAAACACAATTAACAGCACCTTCTGTAAAACAACATATATAAAGTAAGACAGTCTTAACAGCATCTTATGTAATAGAACAGCTAAAATGCAGCAATCCACCTTGAAGAGCACTTTACATAAAACAAATGGAGCAAAACTCAATAAATACACATAAATAATGGAGCAAATGAATATGGAGGAAAACCATTATAAAATCTTACGTAACACAGCAAGGGATATGAAGCAAAACATATTGAACACAGCATGTAATACGTACCACAGCAAGGGATATGAAGCAAAACATATTTAATACAGCATGTAATACAACAGCCAATATAAAGTAAGGCAGCTTTAACAGCACATTACGTAATACAATAGGAAACGCAGCAAAATATCTTCAATACCCCCTAACGAATGCAGCACGGAAAATGCAGAAAAACAGCTTCAGCAAATCCTAACGAATGCAGAAAGGCATATGCCGCAAACCATCTACATCACCTGATGAATGCAGAAGGCAATAAGAATCAACACATTTACAACAGCACCTCACGAATGCAGTACGGGAAACTGCAAATGTTCAAAAACACCGAATATAAAGTAGAACGTGAATGCAGTAGAGGGTAAATCCAGCAAGACCTCTTTTAACATCACCTTTTGTGATATTTAAAGGGACTGCCACAGGACGACTTTATATTCATTTTACATGAGGTGGAAATTCCAGTAAGACACCTTTAAATGCACCAGACGAATACAACAGGGAATATGCAGTAAGATATCTTTAACAGTGCCTCATAAAATAGAGAAGGGGAAACTAAGGTAAAAAATATTTTAAGGCACCGTCCTAGCCCTTAGTAGAAAAAGGAGTTAGTGACGTAAAACCGAATCCATATATGCATACTTTATGAAATACAATGCCGAAAGATGGATGCAAAAGCACATTTAAAATGACCCAACACAATACAACAAGAAAAAATAGGGAACAAGATCTTTACATTGCTTTATGTATAACAGTTGCTCATATTCTCTAGAAACCCTAAAACTATTCAACAATTTGCCTTGCAAGATACAACTGTCCAATATCTAAAACATATCTTTAACTGTTCTAGAAATTATGCAAAACAGTTGCGCAAAATCTATAATATTAGTTTATGACTGTTCTTTATTACATAGTATGGCGCTGGCTTCGCATTCACGAGGTCGAAAGATCGGTTCCCGTCCAAGACCGAGAGTTTAAGCTGTTTACTGGCAGGTTACTGCTGTGGTTGGGCACCACAGTGGGGGGTTTGGGCTTGCCCCGGCTGACGAATACCCATTGTATTGTAATGGAAATAAAGGTAAAAAAAAAAAAAATGCAGGAACACGTTCAAAATGGCCAACGGTAACTCAGCAAAATAAATAAAACGTTTAAAAATGCATTAATTAATGCAGTGGAATTTTTAAAAGCCTCTGCTATGCAGGAGCGACGTAGGCACTCGCTTTAGACATTTCTATGTGAAGCAGAATGGGGAAATGCAGTGACGTAAACAAAATAACATTACGTAATACAGCTTTTTATATATATATATATATATATATATATATATATATATATATATATATATATATATATATATATATATATATATATATATATATATATATATATAATTAGTCCCCTTTCGAATGCGGGTAGACACATATTTGAGCCTGAGAAAAAAAAGGCTGGATGCCTATCCTAACGCCCCACGGCAGTATCAAAGCCACGGTAGGCAAGCTTATCACTTCCCGACATGCGTGCTCTACTACTGAGCTACCACGGCTCTTCATTGCAGCTTGGAATATAGTGAAAAAAATTCCAAATCACTTAATAATATTTAGGAAAGGAAAATACCTAAGTACACAATGCAAATGAGGCTATACAGCAACACATGTAATGAATATACATTGTAATTCAACTTGGGAATTATAAAATTCATCTGAAATATCCTCTCTCTCGATGAAGGGGATATTCATTACCAAGGTTAAAACGGTTGAAGTCAGGACAAAAAAGTAATACGACAAAACGACTCTGACTCTCTCTCTCTCTCTCTCTCTCTCTCTCTCTCTCTCTCTCTCTCTCTCTCTCTCTCTCTCTCTCTCTCTCTCTCTCTCTCTCTTTCGATGAAGGGGATATTCAGATATAAGTTCAAAAAGGTTTAATTCAATACGAAAAATGTAATACTACACACACACACACGGAAATATATATTTATATATATATATATATATATATATATATATATATATATATATATATATATATATATATATATATATATATATATATGTGTGTGTGTGTGGGTATGTGTGTGTAGTCACACTGAAGATGGGGACCATTCTATGTATTGAAAATACACGACTTAAATCAGCAACACTTACACAATTGTCCTAAGTAATGCAGCAAAGTTTTGTCTTAAGTAACGCAGCAAAGTTTTAATTGTTTGGTGTAATGTAGGTGTAATTCAGCAACACATACTGAAAAGAACTACGTATGCTCTCACACCAAAGTGGCACGTCACACGTGGAATGCCACGTGACACGCCAGTCGAAAACGAACATCCGGAAATATATGA
>JAXCGZ010006712.1:12500-29052 GCA_037179515.1 Halocaridina rubra
GGTCCCCCTCCTTCTTCTTCTTCTTCTTCTTCTTCTTCTTCTTCTTCTTCTTCTTCTTTTTCATCGTCTTCTGGGATAATAACTTTAGATTTTAAATCTTTTAGTCATTCCTCTATTACTTCTCAAGGCATCATACCTTAAAACTGTTCTATATCGCTTTTTTTCTTTTTAATGATTCACAAATACTACTTTTATATATATATATATATATATATATATATATATATATATATATATATATATATATATAATATATATATATATATATATATATATATATATATATATATATATATATATATATATATATATATATATATATATATATATAATGGCAAGGAAGTCCATAAGTGAAACAACACGGAAAAAAATAATGCAATATTTCGGGTCCTAACTAGATCCCTCCTCAAGCACAAGTGAGTGTAAAATAACAATGATAGAAGAACTAAAATCAAAAAGGACTCAAGAGACCTGAGGGAATTAAAAATTAAAGATAGTAAGACAGGTCTAATTCAAAAGAAATAATACCCTCAATCATAGAAGCCCGGCATAATCATTAGTAAGTCGTTAATAATAGAACATATTCTATTGTTAATGACTTATTAATTTTTTAATTCCCTCAGGTCTCCTGAGTCCTTTTTGTTTTTACTCCCTTTATCATTGTTATTTTACACTCACGTGCTTGAGGAGGGGCCCAGTTAGGACCCGAAATATAGCGTTATTTTTTTCTAGATGTTGATTCACTGATGGGCTTCCTTACCATTAGGTGCTTTATGCTAATAGTTTGTGTTTACTTATATATATATATATATATATATATATATATATATATATATATATATATATATATATATATATATATATATATATATATATATATATATTATTTGATGACACTATAATCTGAGGTTAATTAATAAATAAACTATTGAACAATTATTTAATTTGAAAAAGAAAACCAGCCACTAATGGGACTGAGAAGCGGGAGTAAAATAAACAAAAGACCTTCAGTAGACTGTTCAATCCCTAGCTCAAGGAGTTAGCAGTAAGGCTTCCTGTTTCTTTTAACGCTGTCAGTGGTTCAATTGGTAACGCCTTACTTACACTGAAAGATTGTATTTGTGCTATAGGTTCGAACCCCAGTCAGAATAAGGTGCTTATTTGATTATTGTTGAAGTCTATCGAACAAGAACAAAAAAATTAAATGTGGTTGGGAAGCGGGATTAAAATGAGCAGAGCCATTCGGTAGCCTATTAATTAAATCAAAACCAAATCAAAACATTTATTTCCATTTTGTACAATGGTTATTCAACATTAATAGTAACTTATAAGTAGACATGTAATTAAACTAATAAATAAGAGGGTTAGACATATAGTTAAATTAAATGTAGCTTTCATAGAAAATAATAATGCTGTAATAAAAATGTTAACAATAATGTTAATAATAAAGTAGTAAGTATGCCACTAGATACAGGATCGTTATTATCGGCATCATTTCCATATTTGTTTCCTTACAATGAGAATAATGTTCTTAATGAGCAGCAACTATTTGTCCAAAAGAAAACTATATAGTTTGCCTTTGAAAGCTGTGAAGGAGGATGCATTTTTAAGATGCTCTGGAATATTATTCCAGAGTGTTGGCCCTTTGATAGTGATCATCTTTGAACCTGCTTCTGTGTTTGTTCTGTGAATAAAGAGCTCACTGCTCTGTCTTGTGTTGGTTCCCCTTATATCCCTGACTGTTTTTAAATCAAATAGCCAGCTAGGATAATGATGGTCCAAAATTTTGAATACAAAAACATAAATAGCATAAGCGACCTTATTTTCTGCCCGCAGCCACCCAAGTTTATTGAGAGCTGGTGTGATGTGGTCATATTTTCTTATTCCTCCCAGGGCAACTCGAGCTGCAAAATTAATAAGCTTCTGTATTCTGTTTATCTGAGTCTTAGTGGTAGATCCCCAAACAGTTGTGCAGTAATTAATGTGACTTAGGGCTAGAGATTCAACAACAGTTATTCGAGTGGTAGTCTCAAAATTGTCTTTTATACGTGATAAGTACATTAATGTTCCTGTAACCTTTTTGCATACTTTATCTATGTGGGAATCAAACAACAAGTGGTTATCAAAGTGAATTCCTAGGTTTTTGACTGTTTTGCTAGGTGTGATAATATTGTCGCAAAAATTAATTGTTGTGTTTTCTGGAATTTGTGCTACGTGGAACCTTGAACCAATAAATATGCACTGTGTTTTACTTTCGTTAATTAACACAATGCTGGAATGAAAACTGATCTATCCTGATATTCTACATGGCACAGATGTAACATCAAAAAGTTAGGTCTCTCAGGCAGATCAACTTGAATTTAAAAGTTACAACTGTGCTGCAGCCATGATCAAAGTGTGTGTGTGTGTGTGTGTGTGTGTGTGTGTGTGTGTGTGTGAGAGAGAGAGAGAGAGAGAGAGAGAGAGAGAGAGAGAGAGAGAGAGAATACAGAACGATAAGATACTCTACCATTCGACACTATATCCGCTCTTGATTATTAACAAATCGAACGGTGGAGGAGGGGGAGGAAAAGCGCCATTTCCGAAAGTGATGTTGATGTTCTCAGAAGCCAATATCGATGAATAAATGCATAAATGGAAATTGCTTTTTTTTTTATCCTTACTTGTGGCTGTTGCTTTATTTCGCCTTCTTCGTGTCTTTTCCCACAGCTGAATCTTCTCCACCTCACTTGGGCTAATTCTATCAATAACAATTAATTTTCCTCTTGCAGTCCTATTTTTAACATTCCCCCGGAGAGGGGTAAAAATACCTCTTCCATGTTCTCCTGCGCGTCCTAAAAGTAGACCTAATGGGGCGAAGTGAGGGGACTGGAACTCCCTTCCTTTGCATTTTCCTCTAGCTAAGAGTAAAGTTTCTGTTTTGACTCAGCCATCCCCTTTATAAGGGGGATTATGATTTTGAATGTAGATAGATTTTTCTTCCGAACTTAAAATATGACCGGTCAAAACGATATTTTCCTCTTAGGCAGTCGTACCTAAGTGGTAGAGCTCGCAAGATGATCTAGAGTCTGGAGGTGAATGGGAAGAAGCAGTTGATGCACCAACCAATCAGGGAGCTATTAATCTCCACGCAGTACCTGTGAGACGAAGCCACTTGGCGAGTGTTAGACGACCCCTACAGAGGAGGGAATTCAACTCACCAACTCATCCGAATAGGAGAGGAAGTAGTGAAAGAGAAGGGGATGATACCTTACGGTTAAGGGCATCCAGGCATAACACCTCACCTGCAACATGTCTGTGTCCGCCCCCATTCAAATGGGGACTTAATGAGACACAAAATCGCAATAAAAATACCCAGAGTTAATTTCCTTCTTCTGCCATTTAATTCCTTCATTCTTGCTTGGAATAGTATGTATTCCAATCTTTTTCCCCCCATTTCTTAATCTTTATTTTAGGAGTATGGGATCAATCACAGAACAGGCACCAGATGTAATTTCTAGGTGATTAATCTGGAATTGAGTTAGGTAAAGGATCCTTACTTTCTGTGTGCCTAACCTAACCCAACATAACCTAACCTTACTGAACCTCAATCCAAGATCAAGCACCTAATAATGAAATGTCGGCTAATGTTTGAATTCTCTTCTCATTTTCTCTTCCTACGTCTCTTCGTTCCTCATTTATTTTTTTTATTTTTTTTTATTTACCATATAATTCCTATCTCGTAACTGGAAGTTTCCTTTGGAGCTAATTAGCAGCGTCGTGAGGAAGATAGTATAAAATGGGCTAGGCACTACTTCCTTATCCTTAGCCCAGGCAAGCAGCAAAGCTTAGAGCTTGAGGCTTCATCCAGTTGGTTTAACCGCCTTCCAATACGAAAAGAGCCAATAAATAAATAAATAAATAAATAAAATAAATAAAAATAAATAAGTACACAATATGAAATCTCCTTTCAAGTGTCTTTTCAACGACTAGAAATGTATTCCGTATATCGGTATCGGCCAATATTCATGCATCGGTATCGGTTCCATGTTCCGGTTTTACGTCACGGACTCTCTTTTCTACCAAGGGCTAGGACGGTTGCCTTCTTGCGAAGGACTTGATTTGGCAGATGTATCCTTACCCTGAGTGCATGCTCTTGCTAATCTCAGACCGTGACGGGGCGCGAACCCTCGACCTGACGCCTCAGAGTCGCGGATGCTACCGATTGAGCCACGGTGACTACTATCGGTTCCATATAAGTATTTTTTTTTTTTTAAATAACTATCGCTTCCATATAGTTATTTATTTTTCAATACAGGAATTTCTAAAAATAGAGATTTCTAATAGCATCGATAACAGTGATATCGGTCTTTTGTTTAGGCCGCTTTCACACCAAAGTGGCACGTCGCACGTGGTATGCCACGTGGCACGCTAGCTGAAAACGAACATCCGGAAATATATGAAATCTTTCACACAGAAGTGGTGTGGCACATGGGACGTGTCACGCCACTACTGTGTGAAAGGTTTCATATATTTCCGGATGTTCGTTTTTAGCTGGCGTGCCACGTGGCATACCAAGTGCGACGTGCCACTTTGATGTGAAAGCGGCCTAAACAAAAGACCAATATCGGCAATTCTTTTTATCATTAATATCGCTGCTGGTCTCTTTTCACTTTATTTGACAGATATTCTCCCGTGCATCAATCTTTTTAACTACTACTACTACTACTACTATTACTACTACTACTAATGCTCCTTCTTTTTCTTCGTTCTAATCGTCATTACTCCCTACCCATAATTAGTAAAAACATCACTCAACCACAACCTCACGTAATGGAAATAAAAAAAAAGCAATCATTGATTAATACTCCTCTTTACTCCTCTTTATCGTTTCCGTCGTCCTCTCTCTTCCTTCTCTTCCTCATCATCATCATCATCATTTCTCTACTCCCCACCAGGAAATAAAAGCATCTCTTCGCCAGAAATTTTTGTGGTAAAAACACTATAAAACTCTCTTATCAATGCTCTTTGCCACTCCTCCTCCTCCTCCTCCTCCTCCTCATCATCATCATCATCATCAACCTCATCATCATCATCATCATCATCGTAATGATAATAATGATCATCACCATGACTCCAAAACAAATCTATAGGAGTCTCTACCTTATACTCTTTGTCACTCACTTCGTCTTCTTCATCCTTCATCCTCTTCCCCCACCTCCTCCTCATCATCATTATCATCATCATCATCACCCTTTCAACTCCAATCGTGCGAAGATATGTAGCGTAGTCAGCTTTAAAGGAGAGAGAGAGAAAAAAGGTGCCGCCATTTGTAGCTCATTCTCACCCTACCCATTCACCCAACCGCCCAATGTTTCTCACGCACGCGTTCCCACCCTTCGTATCAAATAACCTTCTCCTAACTCCTATAACCCACTTTAATCTCACACCATGACAAACATCCAAATGGACAAGGAAATGTTCAGAAATATTTATGTAACCTATGTGAGGCCAAAACTCGAATATGCAGCCCCCTTTTGGAATCCGCACTTGAAAAAGCACATAGCTAAGCTTGAAAAAGTTCAAAGACATGCCACGAAACTGGTGCCAGAAATACGCAATCTCGGTTATGATGAGAGGCTGAGGGAATTAGACTTGCCATCACTCGAAGCTAGAAGAGTAAGGGGGGATATGGTGACAGTCTTTAAATTCCTTCATGGTTATGATAGAGTGGATAGGGATCGATATTTCGATATGGCTGGCTCTAGAACTAGAGGTCATAATTTGAAGCTTCGTAAGAAAACTTGTTTGCAGGATGTAAGGAAATACTTTTTCAGTGTAGGAGTAGTTGGTAATTGGAATTCGCTAAGCGAGGAGGTAGTTAATGCTATCTCAATCCATAGTTTTAAGGACAGGTACGATGAGTATCACTAAGTCTAAAGATGGAACCGATCAGGAGACGGGAAGATACGAGCTTTGGGCTCTTTCCCGTAAACACAATTAGGTAATCACAATCAGGCACACACACACACACACACACACACACACACACACACACACACACACACTTCAAAATGTAAGGTAATGAGAATGGGTACAAGTGCAAGAAGGCCCAAGCTTGACTACTCGGTGGCTGGAGTACAACTTCAAGAGACAGAAAATGAGAGAGATCTAGGAGTAAACATACTGGCAAATTTGTCTCCAGAAATACATATAAATGGCATAGTAAGGGCAGCATATGCATTCTTATCAAATGTAAGGGTAGCCTTCAGGCACATGGACAAGGAAATGTTCAGAAATATTTATGTAACCTATGTGAGGCCAAAACTCGAATATGCAGCCCCCTTTTGGAATCCGCACTTGAAAAAGCACATAGCTAAGCTTGAAAAAGTTCAAAGACATGCCACGAAACTGGTGCCAGAAATACGCAATCTCAGTTATGATGAGAGGCTGAGGGAATTAGACTTACCATCACTCGAAGCTAGAAGAGTAAGGGGAGATATGGTGACAGTCTTTAAATTCCTTCATGGTTATGATAGAGTGGATAGGGATCGATATTTCGATATGGCTGGCTCTAGAACTAGAGGTCATAGTTTGAAGCTTCGTAAGAAAACTTCTTTGCAGGATGTAAGGAAATACTTTTTCAGTGTAAGAGTAGTTGATAATTGGAATTCGCTAAGCGAGGAGGTAGTTAATGCTATCTCAATCCATAGTTTTAAGGACAGGTATGATAAGTATCACTAAGTCTAAAATGGAACCGATCAGGAGACGGGAAGATACGAGCTTTGGGCTCTTTCCCGTAAACACAATTAGGTAATCACACACACACACACACACACACACACACACACACACACACACACACACACACACACACACACACACACACACACACACACACATAGTTTTAAGGACAGGTATGATAAGTATCACTAAGTATAAAATGGAACCGATCAGGAGACGGGAAGACACGAGCTTTGGGCTCTTTCCCGTAAACACAATTAGGTAATCACACACACACACACACACACACACACACACACACACACACACACACACACACACACACACACACACACACACACACACACCATGGTCAAGTTTTTAAGTTAAGATGTGTGTTACCAGAAAAGAGATAAACTGAGTCACTAAATAGCACTTATATGGAGATATAAAAATTCGGTGTGAAGCTTAATTAAAAGTTTTTCTCTTTTTTTTTTCCTCTTTCTCGTCTTCTTTCTATATTCCGTGAGAGGGAGAACATAAAAATGACGCCATCTCTGTCCCAAACCTCTCCCATCCATGGGTCGGTAGGAGGGGTAGCCATCAGGAGACTCAAACAGAAAATCAAGAATATAGAGGAAATGGTTATAAGCCTTGATGATAAAATTCAGAATATGGATGGAGAAATGAAAGAGAATGAAACACTCAGAGAGCAAATAAGATCTTTGGAGGAAGCAAATAAAGCACAAGGGCAGGAGAGAAAGGAACTAGAAAAAAGAATAAAAAAGCTGGAAGGGGAAAAGAGTCAACTAGAATCTAGACTTTCTAAACAAGAAGATAAAAACAAACAGCTGAATGACAACCTAAAGGAATTAGATGTTAGTTCACTGCTCTCTTCTGAGAGAGACGAGATTGCTGCTTGGAATGTCCAGATTAAGGAAAACATTGAACAGTTCAGAAAAGAGTTCCAGGAGCTGAATATGGAAAATGATGCCATGAAAACTTCCTTTGCTGATGCACTAAAGGGGAATGTGGCAGTAAAAGAGGCTGTAAAGGTGGTGGCACTGGAAAACATACAAACAGTTGACTATAAAGAGACAGTAATCGAAAAAATGAAAGACGTTGTGATGGAAAGGGCAAACCCACTCATCAGACAGGCACTTGATAAGGAGAAGACAGTGGTAATCTCAGGCATAAGCGAGTCCCAGGAGCCAACATGGCAGGGGAGACTTGAAGAAAATAAAGCTAGGGTTGTAGACCTGATAAGAAAGCTTGGAGTAGTATGTGGTCCTGAGGATATTGTAAACATACACCAACTAGGTAAATATTCGAGGGAAGGAAAGCCGAGACCAACAAAAGTAACCTTTGAGAGAGGGGAAACATGTAGGGAAATATTGTTGAGAAAAAAAAGTCTAAAAGACCTTCAAGAATTCAAAGAAGTGTTCATTAGACAATACAGAACACATGAAGAGATGGGAAAGATCAAAAACTTGTTGCAAGAGGCAAGAAGGTTAAATGATGAAAGAAATGAAGACGAGAAGAAAAATTTTCATTACAGAGTTCTTCCAGACAAAGGGGATATAAAGAAGATAATGACAGAAGATCAGGGGATGGGGCCTCATTAAGATTGTTATACACAAATGCTGATGGATTAGCTGGTAAGGCAGTAGAATTAAAAGATAGGATTCACAACAGTAAGGCAGATATAGTAGCAATTACAGAGACTAAATTGAGTGAGGACATAAACAGTGTCACAGTTTTTCCTAAGGGTTTCAGAATACTAAGGGTTGAAAGATCTGAGAGGACTGGTGGAGGGATAGCACTGCTCATAAGTGAAAGGATTCAAGTTGAAGAAATAAACTTGGCTATAGAAAGTGAGTTCAAGGAATTTCTTGTTGCTCGCATAAATACTGGGTCAGAGAGCATTATAATAACTGTTGTATACAACCCACCAAGGAACCAAAATAGGCTTGAAGTTTATGAGGAAAGTCATATAGGTACTATTGAAGTCATAAACTCAGTTGTTAACATGGCACGGGAAAAAAAATGTAGGATTTTGATTATGGGAGACTTTAATCATAAAGAGATAGATTGGATAAATATTGACCCACACAGTGGTGAGGACTCATTCGGGGCAAGATTCCTAGATTGCGTACAAGGGAATTTCCTACACCAACATGTAATGGAACCAACAAGGGCCAGGGGTGGGGATGAGCCATCACTACTTGATCTAGTGTTCACAGATAATGTGTTGGATATTGAAAAAATTGAGTATGAACCACCAATTGGAAAGAGTGACCACTGTGTGTTGTTGATGGAGTATATCATTGAAGATATTCTTCCTGAGAGTAGAGGCACTGAGGACATGAGGAGGAACTATCCGAAAGGAGATTACATCAAAATGAATGAGCTTTTTGCAGTTATTGACTGGAGAACCTTGTTTTACAACAAATCTGTACAAGAAATGTATGACATCTTTTGTGAGAAATATGGGAAGATAATAGATTGCTGCATACCTGTCACCAAAGTAGGTGTAATTCATGCCAGAGAGAAATGGTTCGATAATGGGTGTAAAAGAGCTAAGGAGTGGAGAGACAAATGCTGGAAAAGGTATAGGAGGAGAAAAAACATAAATGCCTGGCAAACCTACAAAAGAGCAAGAAATGACTACCTAAGTAAAAGGAGAGAGGCAGAGAGAGACTATGAGAGGGACATCACCAGGAAGGCTAAAGAAAATCCCAAGCTTTTCCACAGCTTTATCAGAGGAAAACTGAAGGTAAAGGAACAGGTTTTAAGGCTAAAGAGAGCGGATGGAAGCATCACTGAGACGGATGAAGAGATCTGCAAAGAATTGAACAAGGAGTTTCAGTCAGTATTTACAGTAGAAAATACCCCACCCCCTCAGATTGCAGTGATAGAAGCTCAAGGGCCGGTATTAGAGAACATCAACCTTACAGCCACAGAGGTATGCAAAGCGCTGATGGATTTAGATGTTCATAAAGCTACAGGTCCCGATGACATATCCCCTCATGTGCTTAAAAAATGCGCAAACACAATATCAGTGGCACTAAGTATCATATTTAAGGAGTCACTGGAGTTGGGGGAGATTCCAAGATGCTGGAAACAAGCAAATGTGATACCTATCTTCAAAAAGAGAAGGAGGGATACGGCTCTGAACTATAGACCAGTTTCCTTGACCAGCATAGTTTGCAAAGTTATGGAGAAACTACTAAGGAAACATATCTCTCTTCACTTGGAATCCTTCAACTTTTTGTCAGTGAGGCAACATGGCTTCAGAGAAGGTAGATCAACAGTAACAAACTTATTAGAATTTTATGATGAGGTAAGCCAAATCTTACAGGAAAGAGAGGGCTGGGTAGATTGCATATTCCTAGACTTCCAAAAAGCGTTTGACACTGTTCCACATGGGAGACTTATTAGGAAGCTGCAATCAATGGCTAGAATAGGTGGAAATGTTTTGGAATGGATAAAAACTTACTTAGAAGGAAGGGAACAGAGGGTTAGAGTAAGACACTCAGTGTCTGAATGGAGAAGAGTTAGTAGTGGAGTTCCACAGGGTTCAGTTTTAGGGCCACTTTTGTTCCTTGTATATGTAAATGACCTACCAGAGTCTGTAAATTCATTCATGAATATGTTTGCAGATGATGCAAAGATTGTGAAGAAAGTAAAAAACGAGAACAATGGTAGAGAACTTCAGGAAATCTAAATAATCTGCATGAGTGGTCAGAAAAGTGGCTAATGAAATTCAATACTTCAAAATGTAAGGTAATGAGAATGGGTACAAGTGCAAGAAGGCCCAAGCTTGACTACTCGGTGGCTGGAGTACAACTTCAAGAGACAGAAAATGAGAGAGATCTAGGAGTAAACATACTGGCAAATTTGTCTCCAGAAATACATATAAATGGCATAGTAAGGGCAGCATATGCATTCTTATCAAATGTAAGGGTAGCCTTCAGGCACATGGACAAGGAAATGTTCAGAAATATTTATGTAACCTATGTGAGGCCAAAACTCGAATATTCAGCCCCCTTTTGGAATCCGCACTTGAAAAAGCACATAGCTAAGCTTGAAAAAGTTCAAAGATATGCCACGAAACTGGTGTCAGAAATACGCAATCTCAGTTATGATGAGAGGCTGAGGGAATTAGACTTACCATCACTCGAAGCTAGAAGAGTGAGGGGGGATATGGTGACAGTCTTTAAATTCCTTCATGGTTATGATAGAGTGGATAGCGATCGATATTTTGATATGGCTGGCTCTAGAACTAGAGGTCATAGTTTGAAGCTTCGTAAGAAAACGTCTTCGCAGGATGTAAGGAAATACTTTTTCAGTGTAAGAGTAGTTGATAATTGGAATTGGCTAAGCGAGGAGGTAGTTAATGCTATCTCAATCCATAGTTTTAAGGAAAGGTATGATAAGTATCACTAAGTATAAAATGGAACCGATCAGGAGACGGGAAGATACGTGCTTTGGGCTCTTTCCCGTAAACACAATTAGGTAATCACAATTAGGTAATCACACACACATTTGGAGGAAGCAAATAAAGCACAAGGGCAGGAGAGAAAGGAACTAGAAAAAAGAATAAAGAAGCTGGAAGGGGAAAAGAGTCAACTAGAATCTAGACTTTCTAAACAAGAAGATAAAAACAAACAGCTGAATGACAACCTAAAGGAATTAGATGTTAGTTCACTGCTCTCTTCTGAGAGAGACGAGATTGCTGCTTGGAATGTCCAGATTAAGGAAAACATTGAACAGTTCAGAAAAGAGTTCCAGGAGCTGAATATGGAAAATGATGCCATGAAAACTTCCTTTGCTGATGCACTAAAGGGGAATGTGGCAGTAAAAGAGGCTGTAAAGGTGGTGGCACTGGAAAACATACAAACAGTTGACTATAAAGAGACAGTAATCGAAAAAATGAAAGACGTTGTGATGGAAAGGGCAAACCCACTCATCAGACAGGCACTTGATAAGGAGAAGACAGTGGTAATCTCAGGCATAAGCGAGTCCCAGGAGCCAACATGGCAGGGGAGACTTGAAGAAAATAAAGCTAGGGTTGTAGACCTGATAAGAAAGCTTGGAGTAGTATGTGGTCCTGAGGATATTGTAAACATACACCAACTAGGTAAATATTCGAGGGAAGGAAAGCCGAGACCAACAAAAGTAACCTTTGAGAGAGGGGAGACATGTAGGGAAATATTGTTGAGAAAAAAAGTCTAAAAGACCTTCAAGAATTCAAAGAAGTGTTCATTAGACAATACAGAACACAGGAAGAGATGGGAAAGATCAAAAACTTGTTGCAAGAGGCAAGAAGGTTAAATGATGAAAGAAATGAAGAAGAGAAGAAAAATTTTCATTACAGAGTTCTTCCAGACAAAGGGGATATAAAGAAGATAATGACAGAAGATCAGGGGATGGGGCCTCATTAAGATTGTTATACACAAATGCTGATGGATTAGCTGGTAAGGCAGTAGAATTAAAAGATAGGATTCACAACAGTAAGGCAGATATAGTAGCAATTACAGAGACTAAGTTGAGTGAGGACATAAACAGTGTCACAGTTTTTCCTAAGGGTTTCAGAATACTAAGGGTTGAAAGATCTGAGAGGACTGGTGGAGGGATAGCACTGCTCATTAGTGAAAGGATTCAAGTCGAAGAAATAAACTTGGCTATAGAAAGTGAGTTCAAGGAATTTCTTGTTGCTCGCATAAATACTGGGTCAGAGAGCATTATAATAACTGTTGTATACAACCCACCAAGGAACCAAAATAGGCTTGAAGTTTATGAGGAAAGTCATATAGGTACTATTGAAGTCATAAACTCAGTTGTTAACATGGCACGGGAAAAAAAATGTAGGATTTTGATTATGGGAGACTTTAATCATAAAGTGATAGATTGGATAAATCTTGACCCACACAGAGGTGAGGACCCATTTGGGGCAAGATTCCTAGATTGCGTACAAGGGAATTTCCTACACCAACAGGTAATGGAACCAACAAGGGCCAGGGGTGGGGATGAGCCATCACTACTTGATCTAGTGTTCACAGATAATGTGTTGGATATTGAAAAAATTGAGTATGAACCACCAATTGGAAAGAGTGACCACTGTGTGTTGTTGATGGAGTATATCATTGAAGATATTCTTCCTGAGAGTAGAGGCACTGAGGACATGAGGAGGAACTATCCGAAAGGAGATTACATCAAAATGAATGAGCTTTTTGCAGTTATTGACTGGAGAACCTTATTTTACAACAAATCTGTACAAGAAATGTATGACATCTTTTGTGAGAAATATGGGAAGATAGTAGATTGCTGCATACCTGTAACCAAAGTAGGTGTAATTCATGCCAGAGAGAAATGGTTCGATAATGGGTGTAAAAGAGCTAAGGAGTGGAGAGACAAATGCTGGAAAAGGTATAGGAGGAGAAAAAACATAAATGCCTGGCAAACCTACTAAAGAGCAAGAAATGACTACCTAAGTAAAAGGAGAGAGGCAGAGAGAGACTATGAGAGGGACATCACCAGGAAGGCTAAAGAAAATCCCAAGCTTTTCCACAGCTTTATCAGAGGAAAACTGAAGGTAAAGGAACAGGTTTTAAGGCTAAAGAGAGCGGATGGAAGCATCACTGAGACGGATGAAGAGATCTGCAAAGAACTGAACAAGGAGTTTCAGTCAGTATTTACAGTAGAAAATACCCCACCCCCTCAGATTGCAGTGATAGAAGCTCAAGGGCCGGTATTAGAGAACATCAACCTTACAGCCACAGAGGTATGCAAAGCGCTGATGGATTTAGATGTTCATAAAGCTACAGGTCCTGATGACATATCCCCTCATGTGCTTAAAAAATGCGCAAACACAATATCAGTGGCACTAAGTATCATATTTAAGGAGTCACTGGAGTCGGGGGAGATCCCAAGATGCTGGAAACAAGCAAATGTGATACCTATCTTCAAAAAGGGAAGGAGGGATACGGCTCTGAACTATAGACCAGTTTCCTTGACCAGCATAGTTTGCAAAGTTATGGAGAAACTACTAAGGAAACATATCTCTCTTCACTTGGAATCCTTCAACTTTTTGTCAGTGAGGCAACATGGCTTCAGAGAAGGTAGATCAACAGTAACAAACTTATTAGAATTTTATGATGAGGTAAGCCAAATCTTACAGGAAAGAGAGGGCTGGGTAGATTGCATATTCCTAGACTTCCAGAAAGCGTTTGACACTGTTCCACATGGGAGACTTATTAGGAAGCTGCAATCAATGGCTAGAATAGGTGGAAATGTTTTGGAATGGATAAAAACTTACTTAGAAGGAAGGGAACAGAGGGTTAGAGTAAGACACTCAGTGTCTGAATGGAGAAGAGTTAGTAGTGGAGTTCCACAGGGTTCAGTTTTAGGGCCACTTTTGTTCCTTGTATATGTAAATGACCTACCAGAGTCTGTAAATTCATTCATGAATATGTTTGCAGATGATGCAAAGATTGTGAAGAAAGTAAAAAACGAGAACAATGGTAGAGAACTTCAGGAGGATCTAAATAATCTGCATGAGTGGTCAGAAAAGTGGCTAATGAAATTCAATACTTCAAAATATAAGGTAATGAGAATGGGTACAAGTGCAAGAAGGCCCAAGCTTGACTACTCGGTGGCTGGAGTACAACTTCAAGAGACAGAAAATGAGAGAGATCTAGGAGTAAACATACTGGCAGATTTGTCTCCAGAAATACATATAAATGGCATAGTAAGGGCAGCATATGCATTATTATCAAATGTAAGGGTAGCCTTCAGGCACATAGACAAGGAAATGTTCAGAAATATTTATGTAACCTATGTGAGGCCAAAACTCTAATATGCAGCCTCCTTTTGGAATCCGCACTTGAAAAAGCACATAGCTAAGCTTGAAAAAGTTCAAAGACATGCCACGAAACTGGTGCCAGAAATACGCAATCTCAGTTATGATGAGAGGCTGAGGGAATTAGACTTACCATCACTCGAAGCTAGAAGAGTGAGGGGGGATATGGTGACAGTCTTTAAATTCCTTCATGGTTATGATAGAGTGGATAGGGATCGATATTTTGATATGGCTGGCTCTAGAACTAGAGGTCATAGTTTGAAGCTTCGTAAGAAAACTTCTTTGCAGGATGTAAGGAAATACTTTTTCAGTGTAAGAGTAGTTGATAATTGGAATTGGCTAAGCGAGGAGGTAGTTAATGCTATCTCAATCCATAGTTTTAAGGACAGGTATGATAAGTATCACTAAGTATAAAATGGAACCGATCAGGAGACGGGAAGATACGAGCTTTGGGCTCTTTCCCGTAAACACAATTAGGTAATCACGTACACAGTTGCTGGAATCTAGATTCCAAGATGCTGGAAATAGGTGAAAGTGGTTCCTATCTTCAAACACGGAAGGAGAGACATTGTTCTAAACTAGAGATATTCCTTCACCAGCTAGCATAGTTTGCAAAGTCATGGAAAAACTAATGAGAAAACATTTCTCCTGCATGGGAGTCTTTAAACTTTTTGTCAGCGAGACAACATGACTTCAGAGATGGCAGGTTTATGCTAACAGGCTTACTAGAACTTTATGATAAAGGTAACCTTAATCTAATATTCTTAGATTTCCAGAAGGCATTTGATACAATCCCACATAAAAGACTTATTAAGAATCTACAAGTAATGGTAGTAATGTCTTGGATTGGATAAAAGTTTATTTAGAAGGAAGGGAGCAGAGGATAAGAGTAAGACGTGCTGTGTCTGACTGAAGAAAGGTTAGGAGTGGGGTTCCACAAGGATCAGTGTTAGGGCCATTTCTGTTTCTTATATATTTAAATGTCCTGCCGGACTTTGAACATGTATTTTTACACATGTTTGCAAACGAGGCAAAGATTGCGAAAAGAAAGAGCTAGTTAGTTTGCATGAGTGGTCAAGCAAGTGGTTAATGTAACCGAATACTTCAAAATGTAAAGAAATGGGAATGGGCAAGAGCGAAAAATGGCCCAAGTTTCGGTAGTCAACAGCAGGAGAGGAGCTTCAAGAATCTGAGAACTAAGAGAACCAGAAGTAAATGTATTTTCATTTTTGCCTCTACACATGCATATAAATGATATAGCTAACATATAGGTGGGCTTCAGACACATGGACATGCAAGGTCGCTTTCACACCAAAGTGGCACGTCGCACGTGGCATGCCACATGGCACGCCAGTTGAAAACTAACACATGGAAATATATGAAACCTTTCACACAGAAGTGGTGTGGCACATGGGACGTGTCACGCCACTTGTGTGAAAGGTTTCATATACTTCCGGATGTTCGTTTTCAACTGGTGTGCCACGTGGCATGTCACGTGCGACGTGCAACTTTGGTGTGAAAGCAGCCGAAGTCAAAGTTGCATACGCATTGCCCTTCTGGAATCCGCATTTCTAGTACCATTTAAATATATTGAAAATGTTCAAAGACATGTTACGAAGCTGGTGACAAGAGTGATAAAATCTCAGCTATAATGAAAGGCTGAAGGAATAAAACTTAGCATCAGTCGAACCTAGAAACAAAGGAGGATATGGAAACGGTTTTATTTTCTTTTATGGTTTTTACAGAGTGGATACGAAGCGATATTTTAATAAGAGTTAATGTAGAACTAGAGGTCATAGCTTGAAGCTTCGTAAGAAATCTGTTTTTTTTTCAGGATGTAAGGAGGTAATTTCATAATGTAACAATAGTTAAGAAACACTAAATAAGTGAAGAAACACTAAACGCTAAATGCATTTACAGTCTCAAGGACATATATGATAAGTGCAAAGAGAGTAAAAAATTAAACCTACTAGGAGACGGGTAGTC
>JAXCGZ010006713.1:2500-29014 GCA_037179515.1 Halocaridina rubra
CTCGTTTTATCGATAAAATGATGAAAATTTCAATATGTACTAGCTCACGTAGGTGCGACCCTTTTTGTTTTCCGAAACGCTGATACCGGTATCGTATTTTACATGGTGCAATACCGTTAGTATTTATGTTTTTTACTATTTTTTACTGTTTTATTATTCTTAGGCTAAGAATTACGTTTTTTTATCAATAAAATCATGAAACTACTGGAAATTTTAATATATGATAGCTCATGTAGGTGCGACCCTTTGCGTTTTCCGAAACGCTGATACCGGTATCGTACTTTCTATGGTGCAGTTACATGTTCAAATTTATGTTTTTTTTACTATTTCTTACTGTTTTATTATTCGTAGGCTGGGAAATAAAAAAATTTTATCAATAAAATAATAAAAAAAAAATTCAATAAAAAAATGAAAATACTGAAATTTTTTATTATTTTAATATATTAATATTTTTGCATATACCCACGAAAAAAAAAAATTGCCAAAAAAAAATCGCGATACAGTGATTTCGTGACAGAAGAAACGCGATAGAGCGAAGGATCAATGTATATATATATATATATATATATATATATATATATATATATATATATATATATATATATATATATATATATATATATATATATATATATATATATATATATATATATATATATATTATTTTGTTTCAATGGTGCTTTCTCTATCATCCTTTATAAACAACATTTGAAGAAGAACTGTCATATATAACAATTTGTTTCTTTTTTTTTTAATGGTCATATTTTTTCCATATATAGGGGGTCCTCGACTTGCATCAGAGTTCCGTTCCTGATATGTGATGTAACCTGAATTTAAGTGTATGTCAGAATATACCTAAATAAGCACCTGTGTCTCCCACCTATGCTAATGCAGTAGTAAAGTTTCTCCCTTCTTCATACACTTCATTATATCTAATTTCACTTCCATGGTTATGACTTTCCTTTCCTTCAGAGCATTGCCATCAGAAGACTGTTCTTTATGCTTGGGAGACAGGAGACATAATACAGGCCAAAAATTATCAAAAAAGAAGCAAAACAATTTGTGAGATTTGTTGTAAACCACGAAACATCTTAACTCGAGGACATCATAAACCAAGGACCATATATATATATATATATATATATATATATATATATATATATATATATATATATATATATATATATATATATATATATATATATATATATATATATATATATATATATATATATATATATATATATATATATACAGTGATCCTTCGCTGGATCATGTTTCTTGGCTCGCATTTTCACTGTACCACGGTTTTTTTTTGGCAATTTATTATTTTATTTTTTGGGTATATGCAAAAATATTAAAATATTGAAAAAATATAAATTTTCAGTATTTTCATTTTTTTATTGAAAAAAAAAAACAAATTTCATTATTTAATTGATAAAAAAAATTTATTTCCCAGCCTACAAATAATAAAACAGTAAAAAATAGCAAAAAACATAAAATTAGATATATAACTCACAGTACAGGGTATTGCATCATGTCAAATAGTGTCCGATAGCGTACAATGTATTGGGGTCGCACCTAAGTGAGCTAGCATATTCTGTATATTAAAATTTCCAGTAGTTTCATGATTTTATTGATAAAAAAACGTATTTCTTGGCCTAAGAATAATAAAGCAGTAAAAAAATAGTAAAAAACATAAATACTAACAGTATTGCACCACGTAAAATACGATACCGGTATCAGCGTTTCGGAAAATGCAAAGGGTCTCACCAACGTGACCTAGTGAATATTAAAATTTTCATTATTTTATTGATAAAACAAGTATTTCCTATCCTAAGAATAATAAAACAGTAAAAAATAGTAAAAAACATAAATACAGTACTAACAGTATTGCACCATGTAAAATACGGTACCGGTATCACGTTTCGGAAAACGCAAAGGCTCTCACCTACGTGACCTAGTGAATATTAAAATTTTCATTATTTTATTGATAAAACAAGTATTTCCTAGCCTAAGAATAATAAAACCGTAAAAAATAATAAAAAAAACATAAATACTAACAGTATTGCACCATGTAAAATACGATACTGCTATCAGCATTTCGGAAAACGAAAAGGCTCTCACCTACGTCGCATGTTGTTATTTATAAAGTAAAGGGTATTTTTTTAACAGTGCAGGGAGGGTTTATACAGTACATAAACGCAAAAAAAACTGTAAAATACCTATGTATATGAGTGTCACGTCATCATCACCTCATTCAAGGTAAGTTTTCCTATTTCATAAAAATTTACGTTGCTTGCTGTTATTTATAAAGTAATGAGTGTCTTTTTAACAGTGCAGGGAGGGTTTATACAGTACGTAAACGTAAAAATAATTGTATAATACCTATGTACATGAGTATGTCATGTAATTACCACTTCATTCACCGTAATTTTATCTATCACTTTCATATAAATTTACGTTGCATGCTGTTATTTATGAAGTAAAGGATGTTTTGTTAACAGTACAGGGAGGGTTTATACAGTGTAAACGTAAAAATAAATTAAAATATCTATGTACATATAGGCTGATCCTACTCCGCGATTTTCCTGTCTCACGCCGGGTTCCGGAACCGAACCATCGCGATAATGGAAGGAACACTGTGTGTATATATATATATATATATATATATATATATATATATATATATATATATATATATATATATATATATATATATATATATATATATATAGTGTTCCCTCGCTCTATCGCGGTTCACCTATCGCGAACTTAGTGCATCGCGGTTTTTTTGGCGAGTTTTTTTTTTCTGGGTATATGCGAGAATATTAAAATATTAAAATTTTCAGTATTTTCATTATTTTATTAAACAAATTTTTTTTATTATTTTATTGATAAAAAAAAGTATTTCCCAGCCTAAGAATAATAAAACAGTAAAAAATAGTAAAAAACAAATTTAAACACATAACTCTGCACCATAGAAAGTACGATACCGGTATCGGCGTTTCGGAAAACGCAAAGGGTTGCACCTACGTGAGCTAGCACATATTAAAATTTCCAGTATTTTTATTATTTTATTGATAAAAAAAAATTCCCAGCCTAAGAATAATAAAACAGTAAAAAACATATATTTAAACATATGACTCACAGTATTACATCATGTAAAATACGATACTGGTACCGGCGTTTCAGAAAACGAAAAGGGTCGCACCTACGTGAGCTAGTACATATTAAAATTTCCAGTATTTTCATTATTTTATTGATAAAAAAAAGTATTCCCTTACCTAAGAATAGTAAAAAACATAAATTTAAACATGTAACTTACAGTATTGCACATGTAAAATATTGTATGATAGCGTACACTGTATTGGCGTCTTGGAAAAAGCAAAGGTTTGAACCTAGGTGAGATAGTTTATGGAATGCTATTGGCTGAAAGGGTGGGAGACGACGAATCACAGAATTGTTTTACCTTATGTTCTGTATCATGGGGTCTGACTGGCTTTTTAATTGAAGCTTCATTCTCCCAGCATCTTCCATCGTCTCGCCTCACCTGTTCAGTCTACTCACGTGTGCACCTTTCGCGTTGTGCTTGTGATTTTGTGACTTTCGTTTTTCAACCTTTGCAATGCCTCCCAAGCGTCCTTCATATTCTAAGGCTTCTGGTAGTGAGCCTAAGCGGCAAAGAAAGTTGTTGACCATACCAGAAAAGGTAAAACTATTAGATATTCTGAAGGAAGGAAGAAGGTTCATGGATGTCGGCCGCCATTGCGGCATCAACGAATCTACTGTTTGATACATCAAAAAGGACGAGGCAGATATCATAGGAAAACAGCGACTATTTCTTTTAGTAAAACAGCGAAGAGGGTCGTAACACCCCGCAATAAGATAATAGTTGGGATGAAATTTGCTTTTGCCCTGTGGATTGCTGATTGCAGGAAGAAGAACATCAGCTTAGACACCAATATCATACAAACAAAGGTGAAGAAGCTGTACGAGACATTCGCTGCAAACGAACCCAACGACGACAGTGGCGACTGTGGAGGAGGAGAGAGAAGATATCGACGACCCACAACCAGGACCCTCCAGCGATTCTCCACCGTGGAAACAATCGTTTGTTGCAAGAAAGGGATGGTTCGCCTAGTTTAAAAAACGCTATGGCTTAAAGAGCGTTTCGGTGCATGGCGAAGCTGCCTCTGCAGATACAGCTGCAGCTGAAGATTACGTGAACAACGACTTCAAGAAATTTATCGAGGAAGGCAAATATGCTCCTGAGCAAGTCTTTAACATATATGAGACTAGGTTATTTTGGAAGAGAATGCCGTCTCACACTCTTCTCTTCAAGGAAGAAGCTAAAGCCCCGGGATTTAATGTGCACAAAGACCTCGTTACCCTCATCTTGTGCGGGAATGCTTTGGGCTTCTTGTTAAAGCCCGTGCTTATCTACAAGTCTAAGAACCCTAAGGCTTTGAAGAACAAGAATAAGAATCTGCTGCCAGTGTATAGGATACATAACCCAAAGGCCTGGATAACGAAAAGCCTCACATTGGACTGGTTTCACCAATGCTTTATTCCTCAGGTCAAAGTTTATCTTGCGGAGAAGGACCTTGAATTTAAAGTCCTTCTTTTGATGGATAATGCTGGTGGCCACACAACTAATCTTGAATATGACAGTGTTCAAGTAGAGTTCCTGCCACTGAATACAACATCACTGATTCAGCCTATGGATCAAGGTGTTATTTATGCGTTCAAGGCCTTCTACTCACGAAATGCCCTGGCAAACCTGGTTGAATCCATGGATGTGGACAAAGAATTCACACTGAAGACTTACTGGCGTAACTACACGATTGCTACATGCCTTCAAAATATTCAGAATGCAATTAAAGAGATGAAGCCTGCCACAATCAATGCCAGCTGGAAGAAATTGTGGCCCGAAGTCATCTACAACTAAAGGGATTTGCTCCTGATGAAGTCCATAACTCAGCAGTTGCGAAAGCTGTGAAGTTGGCTGCATCTCTAGGAGGAGAAGGCTTTAAAGACATGACTCATGAAGACGTCAATGAACTGATCGACTGCCACTTGCAGCCTTTGAATGATGAAGAATTTGAGGAAATTTCAAAATTGCGAGCGAAGAAGGGGAAGAACAACAACCAGAGGAAATGCACGAAGAAGTCGAAAAACCTGGCCTTGCACTCGAACGTCTGGCAGCCATGTATGAACATGTGAAATCAGTCCAACAACTTTCGCAGGAAGATGACGATAATATGGTTCGTTTTGGTTACCTTCTGCAATCTTCTCGATGATGCCATGACTCCTTAAAAGACCATCTTCCAACAAAAGAATAAGCAGTGACAGCAACTCCCCATTACCATGTTCTTCTCTCGCAAAAAGCAGCTGTAAAGCTGTCATTGGCTTTGGAATAATTTCCTCTGGAGTATGTACACGTCATCCTCACCTCATTCACGGTAAGTTTACCTATCACGTTCATATAAAATTACGCTTGCACGCTGTTATTAAGAAAGTAAAGGTGGTTTTTTAACAGTGCAGGGAGGGTGTATACAGTAAAGGTAAAAATAAATGTAAAATATCTATGTATATGAGTATGTACACATCATCATCACCTCATTCATGGTAAGTTTACCTATCACTTTCACGTAAATTTACGCTTGCACGCTGTTATTAATAAAGTAAAGGGTGGTTTGTTAATATATATATATATATATATATATATATATATATATATATATATATATATATATATATATATATATATATATATATATATATATATATATATATATATATATATAAAATGGAAGTGAATCTTGTGGCTAGCATACATTATAGAAGGGAATTGTCACATTATAGAAAGGAATTGTTAGCCATCCACTAGCTCTCCTGTCCAAGCTAATCTTTTTTATATCATGCAGGGGACATTATTTGTATATTATATATAATGACCACAAATTCCATCAGCTCAGGAGATTACTCTTTTGGCAGTTCAAGATTGTCATTTTAATCTTGAAGCTGTTAAGGAGAAATTTCGCACGGGAGATAAATGTTTCTCTTCTCCATTTTTTATATGCTACGCAGAATGTAAAAGAAGAAAATTATATTTTTTTCACAGTTTTGGATACTAAAAGAACACTGAGCTTGTTATTTTTATTGATTAATATTCATTGAAAAACTGAAGAGTTCTCTTATTTTGTTGCACTATAAAGTAAGATTGATACCAATAATATGATAACATTAGTTTTACTGAATTTACAAAGTAAGATTTCTTACATTTTTCATTTAATCCTGCTGATGTAGAGCTATTTTCCCATATGAGTTAACATGTGTCTCTTGAGGTGGGCCTTTTGCGTGAATTTAGCGGGGCACTGTGTACATACATGCGGTTTTTCTCCTGTATGTACTCTTACGTGATGGTCCAAGTTAGTCTTAAAATGTGAAGAATATGAACAAAATACACACTTATATATCCTGAAGGTGCTTCTTCCTACAGCTACATTTTGATGATCCTTTCCCCAAGTCATCTGTGAGAAAAGGTGACAATAAATCAAAATGAATTTTCTTGTAAATAAAACATGAATAACTTAAAACACACATTAATTATTACTTTGTAAAGCCTTTTTGTCTCACTATCAAGTATATTGAGCTTTAAATAATTATCAAAAAAGTAGTAATATTGGCATACTGAGACATAATAGATGAAAGTTATACTAAGAGAACTTCATAAATTAATTATAAATTTGTAAAGTCTCCTTGTCTCACTATCAAATATCTTGAGCTTAAAGTAATAAAAAAAAATTTAATTTTGGCATACTGAAACTTATAATACATGAAAGTTATAGTATGAGAACTTCATAAAGTCCAGCATCAGGAATAACTGTGTGTGTGATTTACAGTGCTGATTTGCAAGTTACAAAGCGAGTTAGCAATAACCACAAATTAATAGTGTAAGAAGAGATTTGTTTTAAAAGGCTCTGCTCCACAGGTTTTAGGTTCAGTTTATTAATAGGAATAACTATCATTATTATAAAAAATAATGTTACAGCTCTGGACAATTACTAATATATATTAAAACCAATTAGTCAAGATCTTGTTTCATTTTGCTATCAACAGTATTACTTAATATTTTTTACTATATTAAATTTCTTTGCAGATAAATTGTTTAAAGTTGTCTTGCATTCAACGTTGATGAACATATATCCAGTCAAATTATTATATAGAAGCCAGTAGAGGTATAAATAAAACGACAAAACATGTAATTTCACACCGGGCACGTGGTAATTTTGGTGCTTTTGCCATCCTTAGAGGTATAGTAGATAGCTGGATGTGAAAATATTACAGTATATTTTAAGCAGAACATGAACACCAATATATGTTATATATATTATTCTTTTGAAACTGTCAGGTCCCTGCTCCTCTATTCCTCTTAGTAGCCTCATATAATAGCTATATGAGATGTATAATTGATAAGACTCATCACAAATTTTTGTGGTTTTATTAAATACAATTACTTTTTATGTAGGATGGAATTAAAAAAAATCTAAGGAAGGTATATTCAGGTAAGTGATAATTTGGCACAGAACTTAACATAAAATTTGCATGTTAATTTTACAGGCAAATTTTATATAAAATTAGCATATCCTACTTCATTATACCTAAAATTTGACGTAGAGGCAATTTTCAAAACACAACATGTTTTAGTGTACTGTATATACCGGTAATGAGGTCTTTCCCCCTTGCAACTATTAAAATTATTATCAGTAGTGTATTCATGACAGATGAATAAATAGTTACTTGCTGTTTTGTCTTCTATGAGAATAATTCTGTATAGTATCGTATTGTTCATCTACTTTGAAAATAATTCTGAAGAAACCTACGTGAAGCACGTAATCCAGCTTGAGGTATAAGATTATTTCCTGTGGTGCATTCACTGGCTTGTTGTCTCAAAAGTAGCAAAAGTGAAGAGGGAGTCAAGTCTTAATAAATCCACTGCTAGAAAAATATCATGATAAGGGGGAATGGATTGATAATGTCCTGCTTATTGTTCGTATGCATGCCTGACAGCTGCATAAGCTAGTATCGATTTTACAAGCTTCTTAGTGTCTTTTCTGATGATATCTTAATCATATTAAATATCTTTTACAAAATATATATTTTTTTATATTATGTATTGAGTACTGTAGATCAACCGAGTATTTTATTACGAATACAATGAACACTACCTTTCATGGTCAGCCATTTGGGTCATATATTGTCTATCATTGACATTTTTTATATTTCTTTTGTGGCACACATAATTTTAAATTAAGATGCCTGTAATAATTAGTATTTTTTCTTGATTTACTCTGTTTTATCCTGGTCATACTACTGTGAGTTCTTTGTATTCAGTCAGATGCCCTCTCATTTGGTTTAATTTTTCCCATATTTGATGTTTACATTATGAGGTCTCTGATATCTCATTGTCTCATTATCTAATACTTTGTGTTTTGTCTCACGAGCCTGTTGTCTGGTCCCTCATACACCTCTTGACCACTTTCAGAGTTATATTAGGAGTTTTTCTTCAAGGCTTTTGTTTGAAATGTGCCTTAAAAGTTTGACGCAGTATCTGTGTAATGTAAAGATCTATCTTGATTTTGAAATATCAAGTGCCTTCAATGTCATGTCTCGTTGGCTCTGGTCTGACCTCTACCATTGGCTTTTTCTTGTGCTATGTTGGAGTGTTTTTTATTTTCATTTTGTATAGTGAACTTCTCAAGACACTCGTTTAACTTTTGCCTATTTCAATCGATAGTATCTTTGGCTTGTCCTGTATAATGTTATGGATGGGGTATACAAAATCATATTTATATTCATGTCTGTCTGTGTGCCTCCTTGTCAGAGGGCTCCTGTTTAACTATTGCCAATTTCATTTTCCTTCTCTGTCCAGTTACATTGTCAATTTTGCTTATACCATCACTGATATAGTAATTTGATATGTTATTGTAATTGCAGTATTTGGTCACATTTTTATGTTATACTATTACAGAATGAGATGGATGGATGGCGTGAAAAGAGCACTGTATGCATGTGAAATGTCAGTGGAACAGGGAAGAGTGCATGCAAGAAATAGGAATGAGTGGAGGAAGATTGTGCATTTATTATGCGGCCCAAAGGGATGTTTCGCACCTGCTAGCTCAGTGAACTGTGGTGGACAGGTGTGAGGGGAGTTGCCATGTGATGAAGCGGTGGGGGTAAACCATGCGGCTGTCGGGTCTCATTGTAAAATATCCTTGCCCGCCTACCTTGTGGGTGACCCAAGCAGGGTGGAAGGGGGAGGAGACGTGGCAACCCTTTATCCCCAAGGAGCTGAGAGGAGTGGTTGAGGTATGTGTGGATTGTGGTGAATGCACGTTTCTTGGCGCAGCTATCCCCCTTACAAGGGTGAATGAGGCATGTATATATGTATGTACTACTGCAGGGGCGCTATTTCTGGTATTTTCTTTGCTTGGTGAATGATGAACCAGCTATGCATCCCACCCTTACATCCTAACCGTTGGGCACTGGAGTCACTATCTTATTCTTCCAGTCATTGTTTGTCCCAATCTCTAAGTTGGTAAAAATTGTCTTCATTGTCACTTGCTGTCCTTAAGTTGACACTGCAATGAACATGTTATTCCTTAAATAATTTGCAAAAGGTTCTTTATTTTTATAATGATTCTGAAATATCTGCTGTGCAGGTTTGCTGTATTGTAATGTCCTCCTTTTACATTTTTTAAAGCTCATTAATCCTATACTGTGCTTTGGATTCCTCTTTTGCACTAGGGATTATTCATTCTTGTAATTATAGTTTTCACCTCAAAGGATAGTATATTAAAACCTATTTTGATTTATTAGGAGGACCTAATACTGTGTCTTTTAAAAATTTCATGCCTTTCACAAGCATATTTTCTCGGGACCCATTCCATGTGTAGCTGAGTAGTTGAAATTTTGAACTTCTTATCCAGATGCCTCACAAATGTACATGGTGTCAGGCCTGTACTCTGTTGCTTAATCATTCTCATACATCCCGCTTTGAAGGTTAGTTTTATGTGTAGGTGTCTTCATGGATAGTGTAATTAGAAATTCTCCATAAGATATCCAAGCGGCTGTTTTTAACAGGTCATACTTTGGCTCTATCTCAGCATTGTATATAGCCTACCATTTATCAATTCACTCAATTCTGTAAACAAAGAGCAAAATCTTAAAAAGTATCAAAATCTTAGTACATCAGGTATTGTGTGTGGTTTCTATATATAGTAAAGTGAACTGGGTTAATCAAGTATTTTCTTCAAGGTAATACAGTACGCTACTTGTCATTTGAAGGTGGGGGACCCAATACTACTAAAAAGAATCTATGTAGCTTGCAGGTGGTTTGTTTTGCAAAATGACACAGATCACCTCTTCTTGCAGTGAGCTGCTTTGACTATAATTTCTTTGTCGTTCTTATTACCTCTAACAGGATATGCCCTTGCTTGTGCAGCAAGTATTTGGACTGTAGGCTTTGATCCCCAATCTGTGCATTGTTTTGGATTCCTCAAAAATAGAGTTTTAAGAGCACTCTGATATGTACATGTAAAATAAGCCATGTCTAGTGACTTGTTTTTTTTTAGTATATCATTTGTTTTCAATAGAAAGACTTTTACCTTTGAATGCCCTGTAATTAGTAGAAGGCAACTAAAGTGATATGTGATTGTAACATTGGTAGTCCCTTTTCCCATCCTTGAATTATTCTTGTCCAAAATACCTAACAGATGGGGTACAGACAGGTAAGATATAATGGGTCCTTATCTGTTTGTCATATATCACTCATTTTATAAGAAAATGAAAAGATACTTAAAGAAAATTAATAATTTTCATAACTTATAATACTTATCATCAGAACATTCATGTACAATTATTACTGTATTGTTACTGATTTCTTTTGATGTGAAATGGTTTTTAAAAGTTATATCATCCATCTAGATAATTATGTACTCTGACACTCAACACCATATTTATATACTTCGCATGTGTACAAAATTTAACTCTGTGCCAACAGTAAAGTTTTATCTTTCTTGAATATATTCATTATTATTAAAACTTTTGTGTGCATGTGTGTGTTTTAGGTGTATTGCGTAGGTGACTAATATATATGGGGGAGTAGGAGGCTAGCAATTCCTCTTTCCCTGGATTTCTTGTCTTGCTCTTAAGGGTTAATGGAAAAAGCAATCATTGGCAAGGATTTATTAAAGCCCTGCAGTGCTGTCTTGTTACAGTTGTTACAGCTCTGCTGACTTCAGAAGGTGATGCTGTTAGGCTTTTTACAGTAACCCTGGTTAAGGGGAAGAAAAATTCCACACTTAAATTTTGTGTGTTGAAGGATGCAACTAAAAGAAACATCCCTGGTTATGGAGGAGAGAATTCTACAACAGGATTGATTGTGTTATCAGACACACACACACACACACGCACTTGAAAAAGCACATAGCTAAGCTTGAAAAAGTTCAAAGACATGCCACGAAACTGGTGCCAGAAATACGCAATCTCAGTTATGATGAGAGGCTGAGGGAATTAGACTTACCATCACTCGAAGCTAGAAGAGTGAGGGGGGGATATGGTGACAGTCTTTAAATTCCTTCATGGTTATGATAGAGTGGATAGGGATCGATATTTTGATATGGCTGGCTCTAGAACTAGAGGTCATAGTTTGAAGCTTCGTAAGAAAATTTCTTTGCAGGATGTAAGGAAATACTTTTTCAGTGTAAGAGTAGTTGATAATTGGAATTGGCTAAGCGAGGAGGTAGTTAATGCTATCTCAATCCATAGTTTTAAGGACAGGTATGATAAGTATCACTAAGTATAAAATGGAACTGATCAGGAGACGGGAAGATACGAGCTTTGGGCTCTTTCCCGTAAACACAATTAGGTAATCACACACACACACACACACACACACACACACACACACACACACACACACACACACACACTTCTCTCTCTCTCTCTCTCCAAATTATGCAATGATTGTAAAGAGTGAAAGCATGGTCAGACAAATGGCTAATAATATTTAGTATTTATAGATTTAAGAGAATTGACAAAGTGCAAGAAAGCCCATGTTTGGGTTTTACATAACAGGAGAGGAACATAGAGTCTATGATCTGGGGTAAAGGTATTGGAAAAATGTCTCCAGAAATGCAGATAAATTGCATAGCTAAGGCAGCATATGCTTTTCTAGCAAAAATAAACATGGCCTTCAGGTATATGGATAAGACAATATTCAACAATATTTATGTGACTTAGGTATGGCCTAAGCTTAAATAAGCAGCACCTTTCTGGAATGCGCACTTGAAAAATCATATAAACTGTTTGGAGAAAATTCCATAGACATGATATTAAGGTAGTGACAGAATTACATACTCTCAATTATAAGGAAAAGCTGAAAGTTAGCCTTACTATCACTCAACTCTAGAAGGAAGAAAGGGCAATATATGTTTTAAAATTCCTTCTTGGTTTTGACAACGGATAGGGAGTGATATTTCAATATTGGTAGTTTTAGAATTGTAGGTTCATAGTTTAATGCATTATAAGAAAACTTTAATGCAGGTTATAAGAAAGTTTTTTAGTTTAAGAATTGATAATTGGAAATCACTAAGTGAGGAAACAGTATATGCTAAATGCATTCAGAAATTTAAGGACAGATGTGATAAGTGTTAGAGAGTAAGAATTAAACCAACCTGGAGACAGGGATTTATAAGCATAGTGCTCTTTCCCTTCAGCACAGTCAGGTTAAAAGGGAGAGAGATTGCCCCCTGAATCTGCAGTTTGTTTTAATTAAGAATGTGACTCCTGGTAAGCCTAAAGTCTTGTATAAAAGTTCAAAAATAAAGTAGAAAATATAAAAAAATAGTCATTGTAGTGGTTTTGTTTTCTATTCAATGTGTTACTAGTTCTGTTCGTGGTACGTTGAAAGTCTATAGTTATAAAAAAAAACAATCATGAAAAAATTGTCCATTAGGTATTCTGTTTGATTTGAGAATTCAAGATATATCCCTGGTGTATATCTGTTAGAGTGCTTGTAGAGAGATTGTATATAAGTGACACTGGCCAAAGTGATTTCTTGCTCTTGCTAGCAAGGTAAACTGGGACGGGTGGTTGAGGGGAAGTTGCCATATGATGAAGTGGTGGAGAAATTCAGCTTCGGCTTTCGTGCATCACAGCAGAAGATCCTTTCGAACTTTTGTTGTGGATAGGCCAAGCAGTGTGGTGGGGGGAATCATGGCAGCCCTATAACACCAAGGAGCTATGATGATTGATTGGAGTATGTATTTACAGATATATCCCAACTTGCGAAGAAGTTAGGTTCCAGAATTCCGTTCATAAGTAGAATTGTTCGTAAGTTGTGTTTAAGTAAAAAAAAAAAAAAAAAAAAAGTTCTGTACAATACTTAGGCTAAAGACACTTAACTACTACATAAAACATTGTATACAAAATTAATGAAACAGTAAGACATACATTAATACATGGGTAGATAATGGGTAGTTTTTGTTCGTATCAGTGAATGTTTGTAAGTAGGAGGGCTTCTGTATATGATATAGACGTAACACCTGGTAACATTTAAAAAATTTGAATTTGGCACTCTCCATATTGCGCTGGTTGCCATCTGGTGACAGCAAAAGAAACAAAAGACAACTGCTGGAATTGTAAACAGATGTCTCATCTATTGTTTTCTTGTATTACATTTGAATTGTTTTTTATGTTTTGTACCCATGAGAGCCAGAAAATGTAAGTAATATACTGTCATATACAGTGGTAAAAATGTATTGTCAAATTTATCAGACAATAATAGTTTTAAGGTAAAATTCAAGTGTAAATGGGAGGTTTTTGATGATGCCGTTACCGGTAGGCTATGTGTGAAAACGTATATGAAGTAGGCTTGCTGAAATCAAGCTTATCGAATATTATGGAGTGATAGCCTTGTTTTTTGACTCGTGATTTGTGTAGCCTATTATACTGTATAAATATTTCTCACAGTCTCACACCATGTCTCAGGCTATAAATAGCCTTGGCTACTTGAGGTCTTGAAAATTCCATTTTTTTATGTCATTATTTCCTAGTCACTAGGCTAGGATTTGAGTTATGTTGTTAAAGATTTTTTATTTCTATAACTTTGGGCCTAGCTAGGCTAGGTTAGTCTTACTAGATATATTTTTGATGATTAATATATTTTGTTTACTTAGTATGAAAACTTCATTTCTTATTTCCATTTTATATATATATATATATATATATATATATATATATATATATATATATATATATATATATATATATATATATATATATATATATATATATATATATATAACACTGAACTGTTAACATACAGTTTTAAGGTAAAATTCAAAAAATTTCTAATGTACTTCGTTGTTTTATTTAATGGGCTTTTCCTTCTATATATATATATATATATATATATATATATATATATATATATATATATATATATATATATATATATATATATATATATATATATATATATATATATATATATATATATATATATACTGTATATATGCTGTATACAAAGATTTATAAAATTTTAGGTCTTGTTCTTCATTTGATATTGAATATGCCATTTGTTACAAATATTGTATTGCTATGATGATTATTTCTTTTGTATATGAAATCTTAGTTTATAATTTCTATGTTTACTTATATACAGTGTTACCCCGGTTATTCGCGTTTCTTGGTTCACGTTCTCACTGTATCGCAGTTTTTTTTTTTTTGCCCCCCCCCAAATATATATATATATATATATATATATATATATATATATATATATATATATATATATATATATATATATATATATATATATTATTATTATTATTATTATTTTTTTTTTTTTTTTTTTTTTTTTTTACCAGGATGAGCCAAAAAATTATAAAATAAAGCAGACTTTATCAGGTTGTAAAGAGAAACAGAGATGGAGAGTGTAATGACCTGTCAGATGTGAAGGGATTATAAAAGATGTGTAATGAATATCCAGCTCTCTGCTGGGTTTTAATATACCTCTGCATTACTTTTATGATGTCTATTCCAATAATTCTTCTTAGACCTTATTATTATTATTATTACTATTATTATTATTATTATTATTATCAGTGGCAACAATAATTTTCCTTTGATGATGATTGTGGAGATTATTATCATCATCATCATTATTATTATTATTAAGGGCTCATCATTGTTTGTACATCTGTTGGTTTATTTACTTTTAATAACTGTGTAAAGTGCCCCTCCCTAGTTGGCTGGGACAAAGAGAGTGTGGGGGGTTGGGTAGAATAGAATGTTGGAGAGAGAGAGAGAGAATCTTTTAAGTAACTCTTGTTCATTCAACCAAAACTACATTATTTATAGTAAAAATAATGGTTTAATTACGAATTCATAGTAATAATGATAAATGATAATAATAATGATAATAATAATAATAATAATAATAATAATAATAATAATAATAATAATAATAATAATGATCTCCCTAATCATCATCAAAGGAAAATTATTGTTGCCAATAATAATAATAATAATAATAATAATAATAATAATAATAATAATAATAATAATAATAATAAGATCTAAGGAGAAGTTTTAGAATAGACATCATGAAGGTAATGCAGAGGTATAGTAAACCCAGCAGAGAGCTGGATATTCATTACACATTTTTTATAATCCCTTCACATCTGACAGGTCATTACACTCTCCATCTCTGTTTCTCTTTACAGCCTGACAAAGGCCGTATTATTTTATAATTTTTGGCCTGTCCTGGTGTCATAATCATCTTTTATTTTTATTTTATTTTATTTTTTATATTTTTTAATTTTAATTATTTTTTTTTTTAAGGCTGATCCTACTTCGCGATTTTCCTGGTTCGCGCCAGGTCCCGGAACCGAACTACCGCGATAAGGGAAGGAACACTATTTGTTTTCTTTGTTTTTATCCACAGTTTGGACCGTTCGTTAATTTGTGTATTCATTTGTTCACTTGCTAAATAAAACATTTAGAAACGAGTCCCAAAAATCTGGCTTTTACTGCTCTATGAAACTAGAAGATAAAATAGAAAGTAAACAAGAAGTCTGTCGTACATACCTATTGATTAATATACCTACTTACACAGGAGGTGTAACAGACTAAAATTTTGGCATCTTTGATATTCCTGAAGTATAAGAATATCACGCAAACAGACTAACTACAAGATGAGCACAGAACAGACCAGAGATTTAATAACTTGCCTGGAAGCAAAGAACAAGGACTTAAGAGAAGAATTTAAAGAATCATCAAGAGCACAACAGCTCAAAATACAGAACTGACAGCTATCATTGCATAAGGAAAAACAAATAGTTGAGTTAAAAAGGTAAAAAGGGCAATATTGGAGAGTGAGCTTATGCTCATGAGGGAAAAACAGAGATCGATGGAGGAACTCAACAAGTTGACGGAAGTTAATTCTTATGAAACTTCAGAACACCAGCTGCAAACCGAAGGGTTTGGTCCCATCACACATGTAACCATACCTATGAATACACCGGGACGCCCAAAAGTGACCAGTGAAATCCCAAGGTTTGAAAGTACACCTACAGAACACCTGAGAAAACCCTCAAAAGTGTCAGTGGACCCCTCTAATGTTGAAATAGAAGATTCAGAAAAGAAAGCTGCATCTATTTTAGTAGATGCCTCAAGCCAGGTGCTAGACCTGTCACGAACACAGCAACAGTCTATAGTAGAATCTCTGCAAGTACCTAGAGGAGAAATTCATCTATTTAGTGGTGATGCTTTGGAGTATTGGCCATTCATAAGGTTATTTAAGGATACCATAGGGTGTTTGTCAATCCCAGCAGCTCAAGAACTGGCATGCTTAGGAAAGCACTGTAAAGGAAAGGCAGCTCTTGCACTGAAGAGTCCTTATTATAAAAGTCCTGAAAAAGGCTATATAAGAGCTTTTAGACATTTTGGAAGAAAGATTTGGAAACCCCTATAATATTACATGTGAATGGGTAAGAAAAGTTACCTATGAACAAGATGTGAAGGGATCAGCTAATCTCAGAGAATATGCTGATGATCTCACTTGCTGTCTTGAGTCCCTCATGGAAATGAACTCTATCAGCAGCTAGCAAGTGGAGACAATATGCTTAAGATAGTGGAAAAGTTACCTTATTATCTGCAGACAAGGTGGGTAAAAGTTAATTATGAGATTCTCTCCAAGTATAGTAGAGGACCAGAAGAAGGAAAAAGGTAAGAATCAGATGAACAGAGCTCTGAAGAGACGGGCTGAAAGTTTTGCTGTCAATGTGTCTGTAACGAAAAAAACTGAGGATACATTAAGACCAGAGAGCAGGAAGTGGACAGGAGGTAAGTGTCCTTGTTGTGGGCAAAAACATTATATAATATCTTGTTCACAATTTAAGGCTATGAAAGTAAAAGACCGTTGGCATCTTGTAATATTTAAGGGTCTGCGTGTGAATTGTTTTTCTCAGGGACACATTGCTAGCTTGTTTAAGAAAATTTATCTGTAATGTTGAAGGCTGTGGAAGGAAACACAGCAAGTATCTTCATCTCCCAAGAAAGCAGATGATGTTACTTATATACAGGAAGCACCAACACACACTCCTACGTCAGAATCACGTATGCTAGTAGCAGCAACACAGGTTACTAACTACACACCACTGAATACTTTAATGAATCCCAGAGTGAGTAACTTCGCCTGCCGACAAGGTGGTAGGCTTGCTTATAGTGCCAGCAAGAGTCAGATGTTTGGATGCAAATATTGTTGATACATATGCACTGTTGGACCCAGGAGCAAATACTACATATTGCACAGAAGAATTACATGAAAAGTTAGGAACCAGAGGTGTGACTCGTCATTTGTAACTCACAACTATTGCACAGACAAGTATGCCTCTGAATTCAACTGTTATTACTGTTCTTGTATCTGAGCTTGATGACACACATGAACCTTTTTGTATACAAGAAGTAGCTGTTGGGCCAACATTGAATTTAGACTTGCCAGGCTTGTCAAGTCAACTTGATACTGAAAGGTGGTCACACCTGAAGAACCTAAGGTTACCTGAGTTGGAAGTAGATCAGGTTCACCTGCTAGTACGGCAGGATTGTGCTGATCTCTTGCTACCTAATAAAGCAAAAAAGGGACAACCAGGTGAGCCATTTGCCATTCATACACCATTAGGCTTGGCCATTAACGGTGCTATTGACCCTTTTAAGCCCACAATGAGATTTTCTCATTTTATACACACTACTTCAATGATGGAGAAGGACCTGTTTAAGTTGTGGGACCTGGAAGGAGTCAACTGTGAAACACCAGGTAAGTCTCAGAGTGAATTAAAAGTTTTAGAAGTCTGGGATAAGAACCAGTCTTTAATAAATGGTCTCTATGCACTGAATATTCTTTTAAGGCAGAAAGACCTTGCCTACCTGAAAACCATGCTATGGCTGAACAACACTTACAGATGTTGGGAAAGCGATTGGATAAAGATAGGAATCTGAAAGAAAGGTACACAAAGAATTATCATGAACTTTTAGAAAAAGGTCATGCTAAATTGGTGTCACTGGAAGACATGAGTAGAGCTGATGGCAAGATATGGTACTTGCCACATCACCCAGTACACAATTCTAAGAAACCTGATAAGTCTAGAATTTTATTTTATTGTGCTGCAAACTTTGGAAAGTCATCACTAAATGACCATGTATGGCAAGGACCTGACCTGGCAAATAAGTTAATAGGAGTCTTATTGAGATTTAAACAGAAAGCCATTGCTTTCATAGCTGACACTGAGGCAATGTTTTTGCAAGTGACAGTTGTTCCTCTAGAGGATCGAGATGTGCTGCGTTTCCTGTGGTTTCAGGGAGATAATACAGAAGGTAAGGCTATGACATACTGCATGACTTCACTTCTTTTTGGAGGGGTTTGGAGTCCTAGCTGTGCAAACTGTGCACCTCGGCAAGTAACCAGAGAATTTAAGGAAAAAATTCCTGAGGCAGTGTTGGACACTATTCTTCATAATTTTTATGTGGATGACTGCTTGAAATCTGTGAAAACATTGGAGACTGCAGTCCTTCTCACAAGTCAAGTGATGCATCTCTTGGCCAAGAGAGGTTTTTGTCTTACAAAGTTTGTTTCTAATTCACCAGAGTTAATGACCAGTATACCTAGAGACAGATGGGGAAAATCATTCTCCACCCTGGATGTCAACATGGAAAAAGCTGTCCACAGTGCGTGCACTTGGTATGCTGTGGGACATTGAGTCTGACTGTTTCAGGTTTTACGTGCAGGTAAGAGATAAACCAAGAACAAAAAGAGGAGTACTTAGCACACTGAGCACAGTGTATGATCCCTTAGGATATGTGAGTCCATTTGTGCTACAGGCAAGAAGGCTATTCCAGCAATTGTGCAAGCTGGAATAAGGACTGAATGAGTCCTTGCCAAGGGACTTGGAGGAACAATGGGGCTGGTGGCTAAATGACTTGCCTATTATTGGGGCGTTCAGGATTCCTCGATGTGTTGTATCGAAGGACAAGCTTGTAAGGACAGTCCAGTTACATCATTTTTGTGATGCTTCAGAGTATGGTTATGGGGGCTGTTTCATATTTATTAACTGTTAACTATCTCTGTTTATCTTATGATGGTAGAGTCTAGACTTGCACCTTTAAAGGGTTCCACCATTCCACGTTTAGTTAGCTGGGGCACTAGAATCAGTTAGATTAAACACACTTCTACAAGAAGAGTTGGAAATAATATTAGAAGAATCTATTTTTTGGTATTTACAGAGTACAGCAAAGAATTTCAAACTTACGTTGCCAACAGAGTGGCAAAGGTTTTGGATCATACCACACCAACACAGTGGAGATATGTATCCACTACTGAGAATCCTGGAGACGATGCATCCAGAGGGATGACAGCATGTGAACTTGTTAGTGATGAACGTTGGATAAAAAACCTAGTTTGCTATATCAAAATAGAAGTAATTGGCCCAGGCAGCCATTTAACTGTGAAGAATTAGAAAGGATGGCTGAAGTAAAGCCATCCCCAGTAGTGTATGCCATTATTACTCAAGATGATCATACAAGTAGATTCCTTAGTCACTACTCTTCATGGCATAGACTGAAGGAAGCATTGCTTGGATTCAAAGACTATGTCAAATACTTAGAAAGAAACCTTATCAAAGGGGGCCACTAGTAGCAAATGAGATGAGAACTGCTGAAGAAGCTATCATCAGATATACCCAGAATACACTTTTAGATGAAAGGAAGATTAGTAAATTAAATCCCAAGAAGTCAACCTCAGGTCTTTTGTTGGTGGGAGGAAGATGAACAAAATTAAGACAAGAGGATTGAACTAAGCATCAGTTTATATTACCAAGTGATCACCCAATTTCAAAGCTCATCATAGAGGATTACCACTGGAGGGCAAGACATGCCGGAGTAGAGCGTGTACTGGCAGACACCAGGAGGCAATATTGGATAATTAAAGGAAGGAAACTAGTAAAGAAGATAGTGCACCAGTGTATTATCTGTAGGAAGCTTAGAGGTAAAACAGAAATCCAGCAGATGGCCAATTTGCCAGAAGCTAGGGTTACCCCATATGAACCCCCTTTTACCAGAGTGGGATTGGATTACTTTGGTCCATTCATTGTGAAAAGAGCACACTCAGTGGTAAAGAGGTATGGCTGCATCGTTACTTGCCTCGTTATCAGAGCTATACATATTGAAGTGGCGCATTCTCTTGACACAGATAGCTTCATCAGTGCACTGGAGAGATTCATGGCCAGAGGGGAGAACCAAAGGAAATTTGGTCTGATAATGGCACTAATTTTATTGGGGCTCAGCATGAATTACGTCATGCCATAGAGGATTGCGACCAGAATCAGATCCATGAGCATCTGTTGAAAAGGGAAGTCACTTGGAAGTTTAATCCTCCCGGAGCCTCTCACATGGATGGTGTCTGTGTTGGCAGGGGTGATGAAACAAGTCATGGATGATGAAACCTTTGTAACTTTGCTGACCGTTGTTGAGGGTATTATAAATGGTAGGCCTATCACCAAGTTATCTGATGGTCCTAGAGATGAAAGACCTTTTGACATCCAATCACCTGCTGATGCTGAGAGGAGGTCCTGTGTTACCCCCTGGGAAGTTTGACCAAAAGGAAGCATATCGGCGCCGATGGAAACAGGCACAATATTTAGCAGATGTTTTCTGGCATAGGTGGTTACGGGAGTACCTACCCACCTTACAAGAGTGCAAAAAAATGGATGAAAACCCATCCTAATCTTAAGATAGGAGACTTAGTGCTTCTGAAACAAGACAATGTTCGTAGATATCAATGGCCTCTAGCACTAGTGACTGGGGCACATAAGAGTGATGATGGGTTGATAAGTTGTGTAGATGTGAGAACAGCAAAAGGTACGTATGAGAGGCCCATTACTAAAATTTGTGCTAAAAAGTGCTGCCATGAATGAAAATTAGAAATAGAGGTGCATTATATAATTATATATGTATTTCTCTTTGTAATTTGTTTAATTCTTTTGTAATCTGCATTACTCAAGTTATATTGTAACCTATACTTTGAATATGTATGGTTTAGTGATTTGTTGCTGAACTTTGCAACCCAGTTGTTACATACTATATAATGCACTATCCCAGTAAGTTCATTGGGGCCGAGATGTAACACCTGGTAACATTCAAGAAATTTGAATTTGGCGCTCCTCCATATTTTGCAGGTTGCCATCTGGGTAGAGCAAAAGAAAGAAGCTGAAAACAAGCTTATCGAATATTATGAAGTGACAGCCTTGTTAATTGACTCTAGATACATGTAGCCTATTGTACTGTATAAATATTTCTCACAGTCTCACACCATGTCTCATCTCAGGCTATAAAGAGCCTTAGCTACTTCAGGTCTTGAAAATTCCATTTTTTTATGCCATTATTACGTAGTCACTAGACTAGGCTTTGAGTGATATTGTTAAAGATTTTTTATTTCTTTAACTTCGGGCCTAGTTAGGCTAGGTTAGTCTTACTAGATATATTTTTGATGATTAATATATTTTGTTTACTTAAAATGAAAACTCCATTTCTTATTCCATATTTTTTTATATATATTTTGGAGGCATATTTTATAAATAATTTTCCTTGATTAGAGTATGTTTATTAAAATACTGTTTAATTTATATTTGTCATAAATTTAATGCTATTGATGATTAATTAAGATACCTAATTATACTTAATGTTCTTTTCTATAACTATTACATAACTCTTGCACTATTTTATTATTTGTTTGCTTATTTAATCTTATATTTATGTCTCATAAGTTATATGTATAACATCAGGTTTGTTTATATATATATATATATATATATATATATATATACAGTGTTGCCTCCCTTATCGTGGTAGTTTGGTTCCGGGACCTGGCGCGAACCAGGAAAATCGCGACGTAGGATCAGCCTTTAAAAAAATATATATATATATATGTATATATATATATTTTTTTTTTTTTTTTAAAGATGATTATGACACCAGGACAGGCCAAAAATTATAAAATAATACGGCCTTTATCAGGCTGTAAAGAGAAACAGAGATGGAGTGTGATGACCTGTCAGATGTGAAGGGATTATAAAAGATGTGTAATGAATATCCAGCTCTCTGCCGGGTTTACTATACCTCTGCATTACCTTCATGATGTCTATTCTAAAACTTCTCCTTAGATCTTATTATTATTATTATTATTATTATTATTGGCAACAATAATTTTCCTTTGATGATGATTGGGGAGATAATTATTATTATTATTATCATTATTATTATTATTATTATTATCATTATTACTACGGATTCGTAATTAAACCATTATTTTTACTATAAATAATGTAGTTTTGGTTGAATGAACAGAGTTACTTAAAGATTCTCTCTCTCTTCCTTGATTAGAGTATGTTTATTAAAATACTGTTTAATTTATATTTGTCATAAATTTAATGCTATTGATGATTAATTAAGATACCTAATTATACTTAATGTTCTTTTCTATAACTATTACATAACTCTTGCACTATTTTATTATTTGTTTGCTTATTTAATCTTATATTTATGTCTCATAAGTTATATGTATAACATCAGGTTTATATATATATATATATATATATATATATATATATATATATATATATATATATATATATATATATATATATATATATATATATATATATATATATATATATATATATATATATATATATATATACAGTGTTGCCTCCCTTATCGTGGTAGTTCGGTTCCGGGACCCGGCGCGAACCAGGAAAATCGCGACGTAGGATCAGCCTTTAAAAAATATATATATATATATATATATATATATATATATATATATATATATATATATATATATATATATATATATATATATTTTTTTTTTTTTTTTTTTTTTTTTAAAGATGATTATGACACCAGGACAGGCCAAAAATTATAAAATAATACGGCCTTTATCAGGCTGTAAAGAGAAACAGAGATGGAGTGTGATGACCCTTGGGTCTCAGAGAAACTTCGATGGGCTCCTAAATATTGCATCTTATACTGCGGTATTCAAGACATCCTTAATGGGTCTCAGCCTGTGGATATCCTTGATAGATTGGGTTCTCTCATAACCGATCTCAAGGAGGTGAACGAGGAGATGAGCATACACATATGTGAAGTAGCACCTGTCCTTAGAGTCGAAGAGTTCGATGAAAAGATCAACTATTTCAATAATCAACTAGCAACTTGGAGTGAGACCAATGGGGTTTCAGTTATCAAGACTAATCTGCAGTTCAGGCTTGGTACCGGCGACGTTGATCGGATGTGTTATGATGTAAATGATAAGGGGGATGCTCTCAACAGATTTGGCGTCATCAGGTTATTGAACATAATTGCTAAGCAATGCCCATTCTTCAAACTAAGCAACAACTGGGAAGAAATCATATACCAAACCATACCTACTACATATGCTTCTGTATTGCAGCGGCAACAACGACCGGTCACGGCCAATAACGACAGTCAAAATAACACATACAGGAACAGAAACTACGACCGGCATCGCCAGCTCCCCTCAATAAGAAATAATAATGAAATCAGAAACGTCTCTCAAGAAAGTAGCAACGATCAGCATTCTAGAAGGGATCCTCAACAGCATTCGGATGGACGTCATACCCGGGATTTTCGTCATCAGAATCGTCAAATCCCACCTGGTATTCGAGGATGGAGACGAGACTCGAGGATGAATCACAGTCTTTACGATCTCGACCAACCACGGCGCTACCCCCAGCGTCCCCGGGCGAGGGAGAAATTGCAGCAGCTCTACAGTCGTCGACAGCCCTGTTCAAACTGTGGGGAAATAAACCATGATCTTTCCCACTGTTGGTTTAACTATAGACTTAAATGTGGTCACTGCCGTGAACATGGCCATAAAACAAGATTATGTCCCTTAAATATATAGCAATCACATTGTAATACAGGCTTATTGAAACATTTCATAAATATACAACACATCAATGCACAATCACTTTTGGGTAATTTCGACAATATTGCACTAATGATCAGAGAAAATAACGTGGATATAATGTGTGTTTGTGAAACTTGGCTCCTATCTAATATGCAGTCTGGTTTTGTTGCTATACCTGAGTATTCTTTTTATCGATTTGATGGCGGTAGGGGTGGGGGTGTGGGGGTGTATGTAAGAAATCATCTAACGGTCTCCCTATTAAAGACCCCTGAAGTCGAGCGACCTCCTCATCTCGAAGACATTTGGTTGACTGTTCAGAGTAGGAAATTCCCTTCATTCATCCTGGGATGTGTATATAGACACCCTCATGCACTCAACGACACCTTTGATTACATCTCCGAGGTATTTCGGTCGGTCTGTTTGAGGAGCAAACCTCTCATTATTATAGGCGACTTCAATGATAATCTCCTTCTTCCTAATAATAAAATGGGGAAATTAATTCAATCCCTCCACTTAAATCAGCTTGTGAATAAAGCAACCCGTATCACCGCTAATTCCTCCAGCCTAATTGATCTTATAATTACCAATACACCTAGTTTTATAGTTCACCACGATGTCTTACCTTGTCCTGTAGGAGACCACGAGCTTCTAATAGCTACAGTTAATGTCAGGAAGGAAAAGAGACCGCCAATTGTTAAAACTTTCCGATCTCTTGAGAATTATTCTCAAAATTGTTTCTGCGACACTCTTCTTAATGAATACAACATTTTAAATTCAATACTAACTACAGATTGTGTAAATTATCAAGTTTCTACTTTTACTGATGTTTTTACGAGATGTTTAAATGAATGTGCCCCTCTTACAACCAAAGTCATGACACGCCCTCCTGCCCCGTGGATTGACTCTCAGTTAAAAGAGCAAATGAAAAGGAGAGATGACCTCCTAAGGCAATTTAAATCTGATAGACAAAACTCCGAGATGGAAAGAGCCTATAGAAGAGAAAGAAACCTTACTAAAACAATGTTGTCCGAAAAGAAGAAAAATCATTTCAGGGAAGAATTTTCCAAGTATAGGGGAAATATCAAAGGAACTTGGAATGTTATAAAAAGAATAATTCCTGCAAATAAGGAAATCTTAGAAAATTCTGACCTTCTCAGTGATAATGTGGAAAAGCGAGTGAATGATTTTAATAAGTATTTTGCTGAAATAGGTAAGTCCACATATGAAAAGTCCCAAGATAATAATGACTTGATTATTAATCAACCACATAATTGCCAGCCTCCAGCTGAAAGAAATATTATCAATAATTTTAGACCGCACCCAATCGATTTAGTCACACTTATTCTTATCATAAAGAACCTCAAACCAACAAACTCTTGTGGTTCCGATGGGATACAACTTCGCTTCCTAATTGACTCATTGCCAGTTACAGTATTTTTCATTTTAGTCATTGTTAATACATCCATTGTTACAGGCATTTATCCTAACCTCTGGAAGCATCCCTATATCATCCCCGTTTTTAAGAGTGGAGATACTAATAATGTTGAAAATTATAGGCCAATCTCTCTTCTCAGCATTCTGTCTAAAATACTTGAGAAGGTAGTTGCCACCCAGTTAATAAATTTCCTTGAATCAAATTGTCTATTATGTGAAGAACAACACGGTTTTCGGCCTAAACTTTCGACCGAGACGGCCCTACTTAAAATTACTGATAAAATTTATAGTAATATTGAAAATAAGAAAATATCACTTTTATTATTGTTAGATTTGTCTAAAGCATTTGACAGTGTACACCATCAAATTCTAATGAGAAAACTTTCCAAAGTTCATGTTGACTCATTTTGGTTCGAAAATTATCTGAAAGATCGAATTCAATCAGTTCGAATGGGCTCGACTCTCTCTTCTTCTTTAGATATCAGTTTTGGCGTTCCTCAGGGTTCAATTTTGGGTCCTCTGCTTTT
>JAXCGZ010006714.1:0-17500 GCA_037179515.1 Halocaridina rubra
TATATATATGCTGTAAGTCTTTATATAATGTCCCTCTGAGTTAAGTCGTTATGCCGTTATGTTAGAGGCCAATTATAGATAAATTAATTTTTCTTTCTACATTGCTGGTGCTGAAAATTCAAACTGCGTGCGCTGAGCAGTTTGTGAGCGTGGCGGGCAATTACACAGCTAGTAGCACAGCTTTATTCATATTTATCAAGTCAATTTCTTTATGTATTTATTTGTTTATATATTTGGTTATATTAAAGGATTATATTGAATTTAAATAAAGAAACAAACAGCTGTAAATAAGATTTTATTTGAAGTGCACATGAATACACAGCTAGCGGCACAGATGTATTCGTATTTATGAAGTTAATGGCTTTATATACTTATTTGTTTATATTGCATGATTATTTTGAACTTAAAAAAAATATCAAATACATAGCTGTAAATGTGATTTTATTCAATATAGTTTGTTGAGCATCGTGTAAGCTTCCCTCCTGTTATGTTTACTCGTTACTGACATTACTATGCCTCCCAAGCGTGTTAGTGATAGTTCTGATGGCAGTGCCACTAGGAAAAGAGAAGCTATCTCCATGGAAATTAAAATTGAAGTAGTAAGCTGTGCTGAAAAGGGAGAATCTTTTACGGACATTGTTCGCAATCTCGGATTAGCCTGTACGACCATGACCACGATCATCTAAGACAAAGATCGCATTGTGACCGCGTGAAAGGATTGACTCCAATGATGTTTAGTGTGATCACTAGGTAGCGTAGTCGCCTTATAGTCAAGATGTAGAGGTTGCTAATGCTTTGGCTTGAAGACCAAAATAGATGGCAATATCCCAATAAGCATTATGTTAATACAGGAAAAGCTAAAATATTGTTCGAAGCCATGAAAAGAGAAAAGGGGGAAGGGAGTGAAAGTGAAGAGTTTGTGGCTAGTAGAGGTTGGTTTAATCGTTTTAAGGCGCGTGCTAATTTGCATAACATTAGAGAGCAAGGTGTTGCTGCTAGTGGTGATGAGGAAGCAGCAAAAATGTTTCCCATTGCTTTGGCTGAGACAATAATGGAGGGAGGTTACCATGCCGAACAAGTTTTCAACATGGATGAGACTGGCTTATTCTCGAATCGTATGCGTAGTCGTGCATACATCACCAAGGAGGAAAAGATAGCACCAGGCCATAAAGTCAGCAAGGAGAGACTGACTTTTCTTTTGGGGGCTAATGCTGCTGGAGATTTTAAGCTGAAGCCTTTGTTGGTGTATATGGAAGAACACCCTAAGGCACTTTAGGGCATGTGGAAGGGTCAACTGCCAGTCATCTGAAAGTCAAACAAGAAGGCTTGGATAACCCTTCAGATATTTTAGGACTAGTTCAGCAACCATTTTGTGCCGGAAGCAGAGAGGTATTATACTTCCAAGGGTCTGCCCTTTAAGGTGTTGCTAATCCTGGACTATGCCTGGTCACCCTGCCTATTTGGATGACTCATCCCAATGTAAAGGTGGTTTACCTTCCACCTAATACCACTTCCCTGTTACAGACACTGGATTAGGGGGTCATTGGCTCTTTTAAAGCCTACTACTTTCGAAGGACGATTGCTCAGGGCAACTGAGAAAGACAAATCTTGACTCTCAAGGATATCTGGAAGTTGGACAATGTAATATTCTACATGCTGTGAATAATATTGCTTTTGTTTGGGAGGAAGTGATGCAAACCAACTTGAATAGGGTATGGAAAGAAGTATGCCCCTAATTTGTAAATGACTTCTGAGATTTTGAGGAGACAGTTGAGGCTGTAACCAAGAACGTAGTTGTCATTCTTAAGGAGCTTGAGTTGGAGTTGGAGGCTGATGATGTTAAAGAGCTCCTGAAATCTTATGGCGAGGACCTATCTACTAAGGAACTCATTCAACTGGAGAAGCAGATGATTTAAGAGGAGGAAAAACTACCTAGCCCATAGCCCAAGTGATTCACAACCAAGGAAATAGAAAAAACGTTTGCCCTGGCAGAGAAATTGTTGGCAAAGCTCGAGGCTCAGGATCCCAATGTTGCGAGGTACGCTAAGGTCGAGAGAGAGATCAATGATGCCCTGTGGTGTTACAAGGAAATATATGAGAAGAAGGCATCCTTCCAGACTCGCCTTGACCAATTCTTCGTGAAGGTAGTGCCCCCACCAAAGGATCCTGGACACTCTGCCTCAGGTGCCTTTACCTCTACAGGCTCACCTGCCTCAGTATTTCCATCATCTGCTGTATGTTCTTTTGCCTCTCCAGACTCACCTGCCCCAGTGTCTTGAGCACCTGCCAAACCAGCTTCCATCTTCCAATAATCCAGTCTTTCTCTCCCTTGCAACGCCCCTTCCAATGTGCATACCGACCACACGAGTAAAGGTAAACAATAATGTACTGTACTGGAGTGTAATTTTTCTATTGATATATTTTAAAGGTAAGAAATACTATTAAGTTTAGTTTTAGTATTTTTTTTATATTAGATTAAGAACTTATAATGTATTCCTATGTTTTAATTGATTTAATTTTCACATTGGTTAGGGGATGTAGGCTCGAATTTAAGTCTTTTCTAACTTATGTCGAAATCCGACGTAAGTCAGCTATTGGAAACAGAGCCCTGAAGTTAAGCGAGGACCCCCTATATATATATATATATATATATATATATATATATATATATATATATATATATATATATATATATATATATATATATATATATATATATATATATATATATATATATATATATGAATCATTTTTTACCCTGACCGGGACTCAAACCTAGGACTTATGATTACTAAGTCAAGGGGCTACCACTACACCACAGAAGGTTAAAAGGAATCCAACCTTATAGCTTATATCTGCTATACTTAGGAATGAACGCATTCTAACTGAATGCCACTATGTTCATATTACAGATTCCCCAACCTCACTCGTGGCTTCATTTTAGCATTTAATTCAATTCCCAATCTCATTCGGGCCATGAAATTATCAAATAAGCACATTACATATGTGAAAACATGAATCATTTTTTTACCCCGACCGGGACTCGAACCTAGGACTTATGATTACTAAGTCAAGGCGCTACCACTACACCACAGAAGGTTAAAAGGAATCCAACCTTATAGCTTATATCTGCTATACTTAGGAATGAATGCATTCTAACTGAATGCCACTATGTTCATATTACAGATTCCCCAACCTCACTCGTGGCTTCATTTTAGCATTTAATTCAATTCCCAATCTCATTCGGGCCATGAAATTATCAAATAAGCACATTATATATGTGAAAACCTGAATCATTTTTTACCCCGACCGGGACTCGAACCTAGGACTTATGATTACTAAGTCAAGGCGCTACCACTACACCACAGAAGGTTAAAAGGAATCCAACCTTATAGCTTATATCTGCTATACTTAGGAATGAATGCATTCTAAGTGAATGCCACTATGTTCATATTACAGATTTCAAAACCTCACTCGTGGCTTCATTTTAGCATTTAATTTAAATCCCAATCTCATTCGGGCCATGAAATTATCAAATAAGCACATTACATATGTGAAAACATGAATAATTTTTTATCCCGACCGGGACTCGAACCTAGGACTTATGATTACTTAGTCAACGCGCTACCACTACACCACAGAAGGTTAAAAGGAATCCAACCTTATAGCTTATATCTGTTATACTTAGGAATGAACGCATTCTAACTGAATGCCACTATGTTCATATTACAGATGGCATTCAGTTAGAATGCGTTCATTCCTAAGTATAGCAGATATAAGCTATAAGGTTGGATTCCTTTTAACCTTCTGTGGTGTAGTGGTAGCGCCTTGACTTGGTAATCATAAGTCTTAGGTTCGAGTCCCAGTCGGGGTAAAAAATAATTCATGTTTTCACATATGTAATGTGCTTATTTGATAATTTCATGGTCCGAATGAGATTGGGAATTGAATTAAATGCTAAAATGAAGCCACGAGTGAGGTTGGGGAATCTGTAATATGAACATAGTGGCATTCAGTTAGAATGCGTTCATTCTTAAGTATAGCCGATATAAGCTATAAGGTTGGATTCCTTTTAACCTTCTGTGGTGTAGTGGTAGCGCCTTGACTTGGTAATCATAAGTCCTAGGTTCGAGTCCCGGTCGGAGTAAAAAATGATTCATGTTTTCACATATGTAATGTGCTTATTTGATAATTTCATGGCCCGAATGAGATCGAAAATTGAATTAAATGCTAAAATGAAGCCACGAGTGAGGTTGGGGAATCTGTTATATGAACATAGTGGCATTCAGTTAGAATGCGTTCATTCCTAAGTATAGCAGATATAAGCTATAAGGTTGGATTCCTTTTAACCTTCTGTGGTGTAGTGGTAGCACCTTGACTTAGTATTCATAAGTCCTAGGTTCGAGTCCTGGTCGGGGTAAAAAATGATTCATGTTATGAATTAAATGCTAAAATGAAACCACGAGTGAGGTTGGGGAATCTGTAATATGAACATAGTGGCATTCAGTTAGAATGCGTTCATTCCTAAGTATAGCAGATATAAGCTATAAGGTTGGATTCCTTTTAACCTTCTGTGGTGTAGTGGTAGCGCCTTGACTTAGTAATCATAAGTCCTAGGTTCGAGTCCCGGTCGGGGTAAAAAATGATTCATGTTTTCAAATATGTAATGTGCTTATTTGATAATTTCATGGCCCGAATGAGATTGGGATTTGAATTAAATGCTAAAATGAAGCCACGAGTGAGGTTGGGGAATCTGTAATATGAACATAGTGGCATTCAGTTAGAATGCGTTCATTCCTAAGTATAGCAGATATAAGCTATAAGGTTGGATTCCTGTTAACCTTCTGTGGTGTAGTGGTAGCACCTTGACTTAGTAATCATAAGTCCTAGGTTCGAGTCCCGGTCGGGGTAAAAAATAATTCATGTTTTCACATATGTAATGTGCTTATTTGATAATTTCATGGCCCGAATGAGATTGGGAATTGAATTAAATGCTAAAATGAAGCCACGAGTGAGGTTGGGGAATCTGTAATATGAACATAGTGGCATTCAGTTAGAATGCGTTCATTCCTAAGTATAGCAGATTTAAGCTATAAGGTTGGATTCCTTTTAACCTTCTGTGGTGTAGTGGTAGCGCCTTGACTTAGTAATCATAAGTCCTAGGTTCGAGTCCCGGTCGGGGTTAAAAATAATTCATGTTTTCAAATATGTAATGTGCTTATTTGATATATATATATATATATATATATATATATATATATATATATATATATATATATATATATATATATATATATATATATATATATATATATATATATATATATATATATATATATATATATATATATATATATATATATATATATATATATATATATATATATATATATATATATATATATATATATATATATATATATATATATATATATATATATATATATATATATATATATTAGATAGATATGAAATGCTAAGTTTTAAATATTTCAGAAACTTAGAGATCATCATGGCAGTGATGGTAGGGAAAAGCGAAAAAAGAACTTGCCCAAGCGTGTGAGAATATTAAATCGCCACCGCTTAGACTCTTATGATTCTTCAGAACCAAGTGATGCTGAGTCCCCGATTACTTCTGAAGCATCTATTCATTCTCCTAAAGACAACAAAATCCTTAAAAAGATGTAAGTGAATCAAATTATAATGTTCTTCTCTTATTAATATTGTTTTCTGCTTGAGATAGCATTTGGCCTCGACCAAAGCAAGATACAATATATAAAGTATATTACCCATTTCTATTTCTGTTTCTATTTTTGCAGCTGTACACATACATGCATGCATACATATACAAAGGCTACCTTCCCCCTTTATAATGTGGATAGCACACAAGCAAACACAGATGTATGCAGTGGAACCTTCTTCTACGAACTCCCTCAACCACAAACAAATTGACTTACGAACATAATTTTCCAGCAAATTTTGCATCGACCCATGAACAATCCTCGAGGTACGAATGCGCATACACTCACATGTCCGCCTTGGCGACCACATTCACCCGAGCGACTGCGTGTTTGCTCTCAGTTTTGCATTGGTGCCCACACTTCTTAAGGGTCCTATAAAAGTGAAAAGTGCCTGATAGTGGGGTTAAAAAGCCTAAACGTATCACAGTGGAAGCGAAAAAAGAAATAATAGCTAAACATTAGAATGGTGTTCATGTTTCTGATCTTGCTGCATAGTAAAACACGGCGATATCGACCATCTGTAGTATTTTAAAGAATAAAGAGGTCTTGCTGGTGGCTGACATGGATAAAGGAGTTGCTATTTTTATAAAGCATAGGTCTCGGATCATAGAAGAGGTAGAAAAATTATTTTTAATTTGGATAAATGAAAAAGAGCTTGCTGGAGATAGTGTTAGTGAGGTTATAATGTGCGTGAAGGCTGTACAGTTACACCATGAATTAGTAGCAAACGCTCCAGGGGCTAGTGTTGCTAAAATTGATGAATTTAAAGCAAGTAGAGGATGGTTTGAAAAATTTCATTGACGAACTAGAATTCATATTGTTGTTAGGCATGGAGAGGTGGCTAGTTCGGACTAAAAGCCAGCAGATGCATACGTGCTAGATTTTTCTGAATTTATCAAAAGTGAAGGTTACGTCTCGCAGCAAGTTTTTAACCGTGTTGAAACAGGAATGTTTTGGTAAAAAATGCCTAAAAGGACCTACATAACCCAAGAGGAGAAGGCACTACCTGGCCACAAACCAATGAAGGAAAGGCTTGCACTTTTATTGTGCCCTAATGCTAGTGGGTATTGCAAGATTAAGCCTCTTTTTTTTCTACCACTCTGAAAGCCCATGTGTTTTTAAGCGCAATAATGTGTTCAAGGCCAGACTTCCGGTAATATGGAGGTTGAATAGCAAGGTTGGGTAACATATATTTTATTCGTAGAATGGTTGACTTAAGTTTTTGTGCCAGCTGTCAAGAAATATCTTAAGGAAAAAGGTTTGCCCCTTAAGTGTTTTATGGTAATGGACAGTGCTCCTGCCCATCCTCCTGGTATGGAAGAAGATCTTGTTATAGAATATAACTTCATAAAAGTCAAATATCTGCCTCCAAGCACCACTCCTTTTCTCCAGCCTATGGACCAGTAAGTTATTTAAAGTTTTTGGAAGCTGTATGCGAAGGATCATTTTGCCAAGTGTTTCGAGGTCACCAACTACATGGATTTGACCGTGCATGAATTTTGGAAAGACCACTTCATTATCCTCCACTGCATAGGCCTCATTGACAAGGCATGGAAGGAGATCTCTAAATGCATGTTGCTGTCCACTGGAGGAAGCTTTGGCCAGGTTGTGTGGCTTAGACTTCGAGGGATTCAAGCAGGAGCTAGCTATTAAAATTATAAACGAGATTGTGGCCACGGGCTAAAGTTTGGGCTTGGGGGTCAATGAGGAAGTTGTGGAGGAGCTGGTGGAGGACCATAAACAAACAGGAGCTCACCACCGAAGAATTGACTGAGTAGCAACTTAAACAGGTGAAGACTATCCAAAATGAGCAATCAGTGGAGGAGGGTGATGAGAGGGGAAAGGTTTCAAGTGAAAAGTTTAAAGATGGATGATGTGCAGCCTTTCATTGAGACTTATCACCCAGACAAAAGTGTGAGCAAAAGAGCAGTGAACATTTTAAAGGACAATGTGATATCTCATTTCAGAAAAATTTATCAACAGAGAAAAAGAAAAATTTTTCTGGATCGTTTTATTGTGCTAATACAGTGTGCCCTCGGTTATTCGCGTTTCTTGGTTCGCGTTCTCACTGTATCGGTTTTTTTTTTTTTTTAATAAATTATTATTTTATTTTATGGGTATATGCAAATATATTAAAATATTAAAAAAAAAAAAATCTCAGTATTTTCATTTTTTTATTGAAAAAAACATTTCATTATCTAATTGATAAAAAAAATTTATTTCCCAGCCTACGAATAATAAAACAGTAAAAAATAGTAAAAAACATAAATGTAGATAGATAGATAGATACGTTTATTGACCTCCTCTTTTGAAAAGTATAATCTTTACAAAAGGAATATTTGGTCCAGATTACAGTGAATAAATACAATAGATTTTGTACAATCATCAAATAAGTAAATGGCTTTTAAATTAATATACATTGTACTAATAACTGAATGATATACATACGTACAGTATAACTCACAGTATTGCATCATGCAAAATAGTGTTCGATAGCGTACAATGTATTGGGGTCGCAGCTATGTGAGCTAGCATATATATTTATATTTCCAGTAGTTTCATGATTTTATTGATAAAAAAAACGTATTTCTTAGCCTAAGAATAATAAAACAGTAAAAAATAGTAAACAGTATTGCACCACGTAAAATAAGACACTGGTATCAGTGTTTCGGAAAACGCAAAGGCTCTCACCTACGTGACCTAGTGAATATTAAAATTTTATTTTTTTTTATTGATAAAACAAGTATTTCCTAGCCTAAGAATAATAAAACAGTAAAAAATAGTAAAAAATATAAATTTAGATATACGTACGTACAGTATAACTCACGGTATTGCATCATGCGAAATAGTGTCCGATAGCTACATGAGCTAGCATATACAGAAATTTAGATATACGTTCGTACGTACAGTATAACTCACAGTATTGCATCATGCAAAATAGTGTCCGATAGCTACGTGAGCTAGTATATATATTTATATTTCCAGTAGTTTCATGATTTTATTGATAAAAAAATGTATTTCTTAGCCTAAGAATAATAAAACAGTAAAAAATAGTAAACAGTATTGCACCACGTAAAATACGATACCGGTATCAGTGTTACGGAAAACGCAAAGGCTCTCACCAACGTGACCTAGTGAATATTAAAATTTTCATTATTTTATTGGTAAAACAAGTATTTCCTAGCCTAAGAATAATAAAACAGTAAAAAATAGTAAAAAACATAAATTTAGATATACGTACGTATAGTATAACTCACAGTTTTACATCATGCGAAATATGTAGTGTCCGATAACTACGTGAGCTAGCATATATATTTATATTTCCAGTAGCTCTCACCTACGTGAGATAGTTCATGGAATGCTAAACGTAAACGTAAAAATTATTGTAAAATACTGTACCTATGTATGTCACGTCATCATCACCTCATTCACGGTAAGTTTTCCTATCACTTTCATAAAAATTTACATTGCTTGATGTTATTTATAATGTAAGGGGTGTTTTTTTAACAGTGCAGGGAGGGTTTATACAGTACGTAAACTTAAAAATAATTGTAAATAAGTATGTCATGTAATTACCACTTCATTCACCGTAATTTTATCTATCACTTTCATATAAATTTACGTTGCATGCTGTTATTTATGAAGTAAAGGGTGGTTTGTTAACAGTACAGGGAGGGTTTATATAGTGTAAACGTAAAAATAAATTAAAATATCTATGTACATATAGGCTGATCCTACTCCGCGGTTTTCGTAGTTTGCGCCGGGTCCGGGAACTGAACTACCGCGGTAAAGGGGGAACACTGTACTACCCAGAGAACCATCTTCCAGGAGAGAATATACATGAAGAGAGAAAACACCAGAAATACAGGCTGTACCTGAACAGTTGCATTACTTTTGTATGAATGAGGACTCTCCTTTGAAGAAGTAGTAGTCCTTCTCCTCCTCCATCCACTTGTGCCAACAACAATCAACCACAAAGGAAATTACTGTACCATGTTTTATTTTAGTACAGTAGAATGTTTTTCTATAATTAAAGTTATTTTCAAATCGTTTATACATTTTTCTTACATATAAACCCATGAAAAAAAAAATTTAAAAGGTATATTTCTGTGACTAGGCAACAGATTAATTTATTTCACATGCATTTCAATGGGAAAATTTGTTTTGAGTTATGAACAAATATAAACACTGACACAGATGCTTCCCAGCATTCGAATGAGTTATATGCCAAACAGGTTATTATAAGTCACTTTGTTCATAAGTTGATACTTGGTATGTACAGTTGAGGAGAGAGAAAGAGAGAGAATTTCACCGCCTTTTTTGATCAACTCCAGCTTTTTTGGTACTGCTAAAATATACTGTATATTTATATACAGAGACTCCCCTGCTTACACATGAGTTAGTTTCCAAAAGTCCGTTCATAAGTACAGTGGTGATCCCAACCCACGAACTTAATCCGTTCCAAAAAAGTGTACTTGGGTTGGAAAGTTTGTGGGTTGGATTTGATTTTCCCATTGAAAGCATGTAAATCCAATTAATCCATTCCAGATCACCACAAATATTCATTTTAAACTTTTTTAAGCCATGAAAAACAATAAATATAATACAGGTTATAAGCAATATACTCTGTAAAAGGAAAATAGCATACATAATTAAGTAAAATAAAATCAATAACAGAAATACAGTACTGTATTTACCTTTGTGGAAGATTGTTGCTGGCATACATGGATGGTGGTGGAGGAGGAGGAGGAGGAGGGGGGATTTTCTCTCTTTTCTCTTTTGGAAGCAGCTTCTCTGCCTACTTGGTCAAGGATGAGATCCAGAGAAATTTGTCTTTTTCTTTGGTAAACTTTTCTAAAAATATTAATCACGTCATTTGCCATATTCACTACTCTATTGCCCACAGTTTTATCTGGGTGATGATTCTCAATAAAAGCCTGCACATCATTCCACTTACTAAAAATTTCTTTCAATTCTTCACTGGACACCTTTACCCCTTCCTCCGGTGACTGTTCCTCTTGGAGAATCTTCACCTGTTCACGTTGCAGCTCAGTTAATTCATCCGTGGTGAGTTCTTCTTTGTGGTCCTCCACTAGCTCCTCCACATCCTCCTCACTGACCTCCAAGCCCAAACTTTTGCCCGTGGCCACAATTTCATTCACAATTTTGATAGGTAACTCCTGCTTGAAACCCTCAAAGTCTCTATCAGTAATGCAACCTGGCTAAAGTTTCCTCCAGGCAGAGTTCAGTGTATGATATGAGATCTCCTTCCATGCTTTTTCAGTGAGACCAGTGTAGTGGAGGATATTACAGTGGTCTTTCCAGAAATCACGAAGGGTCAAATCCGTGTCATTGGTGACCTGGAAACACATGGCAAAAAGACCCTTCGTATTCAACTTTAAAATCAGAAATTACCTGCTGGTCCATGGGCTGGAGGATAGGAGTGGTGTTGGGAGGCAGAAATTTTACTTTAATGAAGTTGTAATGTATAGCGAGATTATCTTCCACACCTGGAGCATTATCCATTATGAGGAGACACTTAAGAGGCAATTCATTTTCCTTGAGATAGTCCTTCACTGCTGGCGCAAGCACTTCAATCAACCACTCTAGGAATAAAATCCGCTTGACCCAAGCCTTTGGATTTGACCTCCACATTACTGGGAGGCTAGCCTTCAATACGTTATTACGTTAAAAACACGCGGATTTTCTGAGTGGTAAACTGAAAGAGGCTTGATCTTACAGTCCCTACTAGCATTAGCGCACAATAAAAGGGTAAGCCTGTCTTTCATTGGTTCGTGGCCAGGCTGTGATTTCTCCTCTTGGGTTATACAGGTTCTTTTGGGCCTTTTTTCCAAAAGAGTCCCATTTCATCACAAACACTTGTTGCAGGATATAACCTTCATTCTCGTAAAAATCCGCTGCTTTTTGGTCGGAACTAGCTGCCTCTCCTTGTCTGATGATGCTATGACTCCCAGATCGGTGATGAAAGTGTTCAAACCAGCTTCTACTAGCTTCAAATATCCTCCAGTTTAGTGCCACTAGAAGTCGGAGAGTTCGCTACTAAATCTCGGTGGATTTGCAGAGCCTTAGCGCATATTATGGCCTTGCTAATGCTATCGCCAACCAACTGTTTTTCATTTATCCACAACAATAATAATTTTTCTACCTCTTCTATCACTTGTGATCATTTCCTCGTTAATATATTCACTCCCTTAGCCACATCAGCTGCCTTTAAGATTTCTTTATTCTTTAAAATAGTACAGATGGTGGATTTCGGCATGTTATATTGCGTGGCAAGATCGGACACGCGCACCCCATTTTCATGTTTCGCAATTATTTCTTTTTTCGTTTCCACTGTCATGCATCTGGGGTGTTTGACGCCAATTTCACTAACACTATTAACTTTCTTAGGAGCCATAATAAGGGCAATGTTAAAAGAACAAGCTATGGAAAATAAGCAAGAACTGTGATAGAATCATGAACGAACCACACAGCGCGGGCACCAATGCAGAACTGAGAGCAACCGAGAGCGGCCAAGTGGAACCCATGTGGCGGCCGAGAGCCGCTGAATGGGACACGTGGTGGCTTGGCCAACACTTTTTCATGGATTGGAGTTTATTCATGGGTTGGGGTAAATTTTTTTTCAAAATTTTGTTCGCGGGTTGATATGTTCATAGGTACAGGCATTCGTGGGTTGGGGTCACCACTGTATAATTGTTTGTATGTTGTGTTTAGGTAAAAAGAAATACTGTACAATACACACATAAACAATACTGTACAGTACTTAGGCCAAAGACACTTTACTATGTAAAACACAAATTGTATAGTATTATTGAATTAATGCAGCAATAATAGTGTAATGATACAGTGCAGTACAATAATACATGCATTATTACATGGGTAAGTTTTCATTCGTGTCTGGGAATGGTCTTAAGGACGGGAGCGTGTATATATATATATATATATATATATATATATACAGGAATATATTTTCTCCTTAGAATAGGATTTTGTGACTTTAATAAGAGACAATATTGTCTCTGGTTTTGCTATCCTATATCTTAATCTGTTAGTATCATCCTCTGTAATTCCTTTTAGAAAGCATCGTTGCAGAGGATATCTCGCAAAAAATTCTTCTTGCAATATTGTTAAAGTTTTTCAAAAACGGATAAAAGAGGAAAGCAACAATTCTCCAAAATTTCAAATCCATCATGGAGAATATTTATGCAAATAACATATACAGTGGTAACCCCAACCCATGAATGCCTGTACCCACGAACAAACTAAGCCATGAACAAAATTTTGAAAAAATTAGACGCCAACCCACAAACAAAATCCAATCCACAAATACACGTGTGTTGGCAAAGCCAATACATGTCCCACTCTCCTACTCTCAGTTTTGCACTGGTGCCTGTGCTGTGTGGTTTGTTCATGATCTGTTCAGAGTTCTTGCTTTATTTTCCATTGTTTTACCTTTCATATAGCCCTTCTTATAGCTCCTAAGAAAGTTAAAAGTGTTTGTGATATTGAGGGACTCTCCTTCCAAAAAATTAGTCCTCCTCCTCCTCCTCCTCCTCCTCCTCCTCCTCCTCCTCCTCCTCCTCCTCCTCCTCCTCCTCCTCCTCCTCCTCCTCCTCCTCCTCCTCCTCCTCCTCCATTCTCATATGCCATCAACAATCGTGCTCAAAGGTAAATACAGTACTGTTTCTTATTTACATTATTTTTTCTACCTACATTATGTACTCTTTCCTACTGTATTTGTTATTAGTGGGAGAATGTAACAACTTTTTCTAAGTGTTGAACTTTGCTATTTTATACTGGATATCAATTAGTGTATACTGTATACCTGAATATGTACATCTAGTCTATTTACCTTGGCTGTTTCCCCCTTTAATTGGGGGGTAGCCGACATCAAGAAAGGAAAACAAATAGGGGGATTACTTTGCTCTATGGGCAATGACGAGGGAGCTAGTGACCGTTCAGATGGCACTGCTGGAGTGCCACAGCCCATCCTCCCGGCTCTTCCACAACCTTTGTCTCTTCACAACTGCCAACTCCTCCTACTGCCCCTACCACAGGGCTACCTTTATAAGATGCAGCCCCGTGGTAACAGCAGATGCCCATCAGAGCTGCGTCACAATCGCTCGCCACTCATTCCTATTCCTAGCACGCTCGCTTGCTTCCCTCACATCCATCCTCCTATCATTCAGGGCTCTCCTTACTCCATCCATCCATCCAAACCTAGGCCTCCCTCTAGTATTTCTCCCATCATCTCTCGCATTCATCACCTTTTACAGCAGCTTTTCATCATCCATCCTTTCCACATGGCCAAACCATCTCAGAACATCATATCTACTCTGGCTGCAATTTCTCTCCTCACACCCGTTCTTGCTCTCACCACTTCATTCCTAACCCTATCCAATCAAGATACACCAATCATACTCCTCAGGCATTTCATCTCAAACACATTTAGTTTCCGTCTCTCACTTACTTTCATACCCCATAACTCTGATCCATACATCACAGTTGGCACAACCACTTTCTCATACAAAACTTTCTTAACATTCATTTCCAACCCTCTATTCTTCATCACTCCTTTCAATGCACTCAACACTTTACATCCTTCATTCACTCTGTGACACACATCTGCTTCCACTCCACCATTTGCAGCTATAACCGAGCCTGAATACTTAAACTGATTAACCTCCTCAAGTGTCTCTCCATTCAACATAACATTCAATCCAGTGCCATCCTCATTTCTTGTACACCTCATAACCTTACTCTTTCCCACATTCACTCGCAACTTCCTTCTCTCACACACCATTCCAAATTCTGACACTAACTGACACAGCTTTTCCTCTGAATCTGCCACGACCACTGTATCATCTGCAAACAGCAACTGATTCAGCTCCCACTCGTTATCATCCCCATCTACCATTCTCAAACCTCGACCACGCACTCGCTCATTCACCTCTTACAACTCCATCAGTATACAAATTGAACAGCCATGGTGACATCACACATCCCTGTCTCAGTCCCACACTCACTGGAAACCACTCACTCACTTCATTCCCTACCCTAACACAAGCTCTACTGCCCTCATACAAACTCTTCACTGCATGCAGCAATTTACCATTAATTCCATATAATCTCAAAACATTCCACATAGCCTCTCTATCAACTCTCTCATATGCTTTCTCCAGATCCAAAAATGCAAAATACACATCCTTACCCTTTGCTAAATATTTCTCACATAACTGCCTAACTATAAAAATCTGATCTATACAACCTCTACCTCTCCTAAAACCACTCTGCACTTCCACGATCACATATTCTGTCTTATCCCTAATCCTATTAACCAGTATCCTACCATACACTTTTCCTACCACACTCAAACTTATACCCCTAAAATTACTGCATTCATACATATCTCCCTTACCTTTGTATAGGGGCACTATACAGGCAATCACCCATTTCACTGGCACAAATGACAACATAAAGCATATATTAAACACTCTCACTAACCATTCCAATGCAGTCACACCCCCTTCTTTCAACATCTCTGCTCTCATACCATCCATTCCAGGTGCTTTACCTGATTTCGCTTCATACAATGCCCTTTTCACCTCCTCTCTTGTAAACTCTCTCTCATTTTCATCTCCCATTACTGGCCCTTGAACCCCTCCCACTGCCACTATAGCTGCCTCTCTATCTTCCTCAACATTCAGCAAGCACTCAAAATATTCTGCCCATCTTTTCCTTGCATCGTTCCCTCTTAACATCTGTCCATTCACATCTTTCACTGTCTCTTCCATCCTCGATCCACCCTTCCTTACTCTCTTTACTTCTTTCCAAAACTTCTTTTTATTCTCCTCATATGACCTACTAAAATCCTGTCCCCACCTAACATTTGCCAACCTCTTCTCTTCCTCTACCTTCTGCTTGGTTTCCACATTTTTCTCCCTATATCTTTCATACTTCTCCCTACTTTTACACTGCAGCCATTCCTCAAAAGCCCTCTTTTTCTCTTCCACCTTCATTTTCACCCCTTCATTCCACCACTCGCTGCCCCTCCTCATGCCACCTCCAACAAATCTCTTTCCACACACATCACTTGCATGTCCCACAAAACATTCTTTCATCAACCCCCATTCCTCCCCTAACTCCCCAACTTCTCTTTCTTTCACCCTCTCATATGCCACTCTCAACCTGTCCTGATATTCCATTTACATGTTTTACTTTAATAGAGTAGAATTTCTTTCTATCATTAATGTAATTTTCCTTTTACAGATGAAATACATTTAACCTGTATTATAGTTCATGTTTTTAGTGACTAAAAAAATTTTTAAGTGAATATTTATTGTGACCAGGAACGGATTAATTTAATTTACATGCTTTTCAATGGGAAAAATAAATCCAACCTAAGAACAATCCAACCTAGCTCTAAGTTCATGGGTTGGGGTCACCACTGTGTTCAAAAAAGACTAGTGAATTTTATCATGCTCGTTCACCTTAGAATAGGATTTTGTATCTTTAGCAATAGAATATTATGTCTCTGGTTTTGCTATCCTATTTCTTAATCTGTTTGTATCATTTTCTGCAGTTTGTCATAGAAAGCATCGTTGCAGAGTTTATCTTGAAAGAAACTCATCCATATTCCCTAGATATGTATGACTATAAAGCCCCAGTGGCATTTCTGTTGCTCATGAAATTGGTTATATATATATATATATATATATATATATATATATATATATATATATATATATATATATATATATATATATATATATATATATATATATATATATATATATATATATATATATATATATATATATATATATATATATATATATATATATATATATATATATATATACTATATATATATACACAGTGTTCCCCCCCTGTATCGCGTTTCTTGATTCACGTTCTCACTGTGTCGTGTTTTTTTGGGGGGGTTAAATTTTTATTTTATTTTATGGTTATACACAAAAATATTCAAATATTGAAAAAATAAAATTTTTCAGTATTTTAATTTTTTTTATTGAAAACGTAAATTTACATTGCTTGCTGCTATTTATAATGTAAAGGGTGTTTTTTTAACGGTACAGGGAGGGTTTATGCAGTACGTAAATGTAAAAATAATTGTTAAATACCTATGTACATGAGTATGTCATGTAATTACCATTTCATTCAACGTAATTTTATCTATCACTTTCATATAAATTTACGTTGCATGCTGTTATTTATGAAGTAAAGGGTGATTTTTTAACAGTACAGGGAGGGTTTATACAGTACGTAAACGTAAAAATAATTGTTAAATACCTATGTACATGAGTATAACACGTCATCATCACCTCATTCACGGTAAGTTTTCCTATCACTTTCATAAAAATTTACGTTGCTTGCTGTTATTTATAAAGTAAAGGGTGTTTTTTTTAACAGTGCAGGGAGGGTTTATACAGTACGTAAACGTAAAAATAATTGTTAAATACTTATGTACATGAGTATAACACGTCATCATCACCTCATTCACGGTAAGTTTTCCTATCACTTTCATAAAAATTTACGTTGCTTGCTGTTATTTATAAAGTAAAGGGTGTTTTTTTAACAGTGCAGGGAGGGTTTATACAGTACGTAAACGTAAAAATAATTGTAAAATACCTATGTACTTGAGTATGTCACGTCATCATCACCTCATTCACGGTAAGTTTTCCTATCACTTTAATATAAATTTACGTTGCATGCTGTTA
>JAXCGZ010006714.1:25000-28962 GCA_037179515.1 Halocaridina rubra
ATATATATATATATATATATATATATATATATATATATATATATATATATATATATATATATATATATATATATATATATTTACTTTATTAATAACAGCGAGTAAGCATAAATTTATATGAACGTGATATTATGAAGATTGAAAAAATGCATTAAGAACAAACTTTCAATATAATATCGTCTGGAAATAGCGTGTAGAGAATATACTCCTAGTTTTTCAGAATAACGCGGTGATAGGTTCTCAGAAGTGATGGGTAAATGGAAAATCGCGACAAATACGAGTCATTTTCCATAGGAAATAATGATAAAGGGCATAGCTCTTTCCACAACCGTCCATAGACACACTATACCAAAGATATAAGATAAGGAAAACATATTTTATAAGTACATAGCAAAGCAGAAAGACCTGTAGTTATTTATATTAACATGCAAATAATGTACAGTATAAATGATATACAGATTTACTGTACAGTAAACAAATTAATGCACTCTATTATGCCGTTGGTAACAGGCTTGCACTGGGACGTGCATGGTGGCCAGGGTTGCCAGATAAAGCGGATGTTTTTATTTTCAAATGTATGGTACATTTTAAGATATATATTAATTACAAGATGGTAGTACATACTGTAATTTATATAAAAATGTACTTCATCTTTTAGATACTTGAAATAACTTACCAGCTTACATGTATATTTTTTATATTTATAATTTCTCTCATTCATTTATTCTGGCAACACTGATGGTGGCGGTGAGGACGAGGATGCATACGATTTGTCACACTTCCGTATCAGCTGATGCACCCTCACGTGCTATTTTCGTGACGATATTATATTGAAAATATGTTTGTTGTTTGTTCTTAATGCTTTTTTATAATTTTCTTCATAATATCTGATTGCATTAAGTGGTGAAGATGAGTAGGATGCGGGAGAACCTCTATAGGCAAATGTTTTTCTACTTCCTTATCAGCTGATGTACCCTCACACGCTATTTCCCTGATGATATTATATTGAAAATATTTTTGCTTTTTCATAATATCCGATCGCATTAAGCGGTAGAAGAAGAGGAGGATGGCGGAAAAGTGCCTCCGAGGCGGTCGATTTTTTACTAAAATGAAATTTTTTGCGAATTTTTTTGCATGGGCGTTATTTGCGAATTTTGTATTTTATAACATTTTTGGGGCGTTATTGCAATTTCGTGGTTAAAAAAATGCGGAAAAAAGGAACAAGGTGTATATATATCATTTAAGTTTCCCATGTACAGTACAATATATGTTTTTTTTTAAACGAATTGTATGTTTTCTTTTTCTCTCAGCTGACTTTATTTACATTAAGATTTCGTGCAGCATGGTCGATAGATAGAATAAGGTTTAGAATCAAGGAATATTAATAATAATCTATAATCTTGGAAATTAGATAAACCCTAAATAGGGTGAGTAAGTAAATATTTTATGAGTAAGATATTGTGCCTGAATAAGCATCAGCTGATACGGAAGCAGCAAAATGTTTTGGTTAGAGGTTTGTTCACCCCATCCTCCTCCTCTTCTACCGTTAATGCGATCGAATATTTTGAAGAGAATTGAAAAAAGCATTAAGAACAAACAGCAAGCAAACTTGCGATATAATATCGTCAGGGAAATAGCGGGTGAGGGTGTATCAACTGATACGAAAGAGCCAAAACATTTACAGATAGAGATTCGCTCTCCCGCATCCTCCTCCTCTTCTGTCGCTTAATGCGATTGACTATTATGAAGAAAATTGAAAAAAAGCAGTAAGAACAAACAGCAAACAAACTTTCGATATAGTATCGTCTGGGAAATAGTGTGCGAGGGTGTATCAGCTGATACTGAAGCGCCAAAACATTTGCAGATAGAGGTTCGTTCTCTCGCATCCTCCTCCTCTTCTACCGCTTAATGCGATAAAATATTATGAAGAGAATTGTAAAAAAGCATTAAGAACAAACAGCATACAAACTTGCTATATAATATCGTCAGGGAAATAGCGTGCAAGGGTGTATCAGCTGATACGGAATCGCCAAAACGTTTGCAGATAGAGCTTCGTTTTCCCGCATCCTTCTCCTCTTGTACCGCTTAATGCGATCGAATAATATGAAGAGAATTGAAAAAAAGCATTAAGAGCAAAGAGCAAACAAACTTTTGATATAATATCGTCAGGGAAATAACATGCTAGGGTGTATCAGCTGATACGGAAGCGCCAAAATGTTTGCAGATAGAGGTTCGTTCTCCTGCATCCTCTTCCTCTTCTACTGCTTAATGCGATCGAATATTATCAAGAGAATTGAAAAAAGCATTAAGAACAAACAGCAAACAAACTTTCGATATAATATCGTCAGTAAAATAGCATGTAGAGAATATATATATATATTTCATTTAAGTTTCCCATGTACAGTGGGATATATGTTTTCTTTGTAAAGAATTGTATAGTTTTCTTTTTTTCTCAACTAACTTTGCTTACCTTAAGATTTCGTGCAGCATGATCGATATGTAAAGAAGATAGAATAATGTTTAGAACCAAGGAATATTAATACTGTAATGTTGAAAATTAGAGAAACCCCAAATAGGGTGAGTAAATAAATATTTTATGAGTAAAATATTTTGCTTGAATAGTGATAAGCTTCATCTGATATGGAAGCGGCAAAACGTTTTGGTTATAGGTTCGTTCTTCCACATCCTCCTCCACCTTTACCGCTTAATGTCATCGTATATTATGAAGAGAATTGAAAAAAAGCATTAAGAACAAACAGCAAACAACCTTTCGGTATAATATCGTCAGGGAAACATCATGCGAGGGTGCATCAGCTGATGTGGAGGCAAACGAACAAACAAACAAACAAACATTTTTTTCCATGTTTGTACAATGGTTATTCTTCTGAGATTAAATATGACTTATAAGCAGACATGTAATTGAACTAATAAATAAGAGGGTAGTACATACTGATAAATTAATTGTAGCTTTCCTTGAAAATAATTATGCTGTAATAAAAATGTTAACAATAATGTTAATGATAAAGTAGTAATAAAGACACTCGAAACAGTATCTTTACTATTGGAATCATCACCATATTTGTTTTCCTTACAATGAGAATAATTAGTTCTTAACATAGAGAACAGAGAAGTCGATATCAGTTTACATATAGAGAGGTCAGTGTTTAGGGAAGTTGCATTAAATCATTAAGTTTATGTGTGAGCAGCAACTATTTGTCCATAAGAAAACTATATAATATTCCTTTGAAAGCTGTGAAGGAGGATGCATTTTTAAGATGGCTCATGGCACCAGCTACACTGAATATTCTTGGATATTCATTACACATCTTCTATATTCCCTTCACATCTGACAGGTCATTACATTCTCCATCTCTGTTTCTCTTTACTTTATGTATTCTTCGTGCCCAGGCCCGATAAAGGCTGTTTTATTTTATTATTTTTTAGCCCGTCCTAGTGTCACAATTCCCCCCCCCCCCCGCTCACTAAAAAAAAAATCCACAATGCTCTGAATTCGCGGTAGTTGAATCGCGATATAGGTAGGGATTACTAAATATATATATATATATATATATATATATATATATATATATATATATATATATATATATATATATATATATATATATATATACATACAGTATATATATACAGTGATCCCTCATTTATTGTGAGGGTTAGGTTCCGGGACCCGTCGCGATAGGTGAATTTTCGCGAAGTAGGAACACCTTTAAAAAATAAGAAAATAAAATGAAATATTAAGATTATTGTGACACCAGGATGGACCAGAAAAGGATAAAATAAAACAGCCTTTATCAGGCTGTAAAAAGAAACAGATAGAGAGTGTAATGACCTCTCAGATGTGAAGGGATTATAAAAGATGTGTAATGAATATCCAGCTCTCTGCTGGCTTTTAATATACCTCGGCATTACTTTCATGATGTCTATTCCAAAAATTCTCCTTA
>JAXCGZ010006715.1:0-5000 GCA_037179515.1 Halocaridina rubra
TATATATATATATATATATATATATATATATATATATATATATATATATATATATATATATATATATATATATATATATATATATATATATATATATATATATATATATATATATATATATATATATATATATATATATACTATATATATATATATATATATATATATATATATATATATATATATATATATATATATATATATATATATATATATATATATATATATATATATATATATATATATATATATATATATATATATATATATATATATATATATATATATATATATATATGTATATATATATATATATATATATATATATATATATATATATATATATATATATATATATATATATATATATATATATATATATATATATATATATATATATATATATATATATATATATATATATATATATATATATATATATATATATATATATATATATATATATATATATATATATATATATATATATATATATATATATATATATATATATATATATATATATATATATATATATATATATATATATATATATATATATATATATATATATATATATATATATATATATATATATATATATATATATATATATATATATATATATATATATATATATATATATATATATATAGATGGATAGATAGATAGATAGATAGATATGGAGCATAAGCGGCAACTTTCGGGTTGCCCAATTTGTCAGTGTGAGTTTTATCTATTCTCTAAACAGTTGCAATATGTGGCAGAAATACTTATTCAAAAGTCGGTACTACTGATTTCTTATCAGTATTTATGCAATAACAACATGCAAAAATCTCTCAATTAAAATAAAGTTTAGGCACAATTATCGCCTACCATCACTGGAAAAAAACAATAAAAAGAATCAATGACGCCAACATTCTCTAAGCATCGGGAGGGGCACATGTCAGCCTCAGAGTAGAGAGAAAGATAGGAGAGAGAGAGAGAAAGTGATAAATATGGGAAGAGGGACAAAAAAGTGTTGACTGGACGACCTTGAAATACGTTGTAGTTTCTACCCACATGGTCAAGGGGAAAAGGGACTTCCTTCCTTCCAACACGTGCACTGAAAGCTCAAAAGATTAAATTATCACAGTATTATTTTTACATAAAAAAAAATATAAATAATTAAATAAATGAAAGTGTATAAATGCGAGCAATAACTATTGGTAGAGTTTTACGTTTATTGTCAGAGGGCTATTTTTATTTCCCAATTGACAAAAAAGCAAAAGAACTTAGTGCACAGCTGCAGAAACCTTGAAGCATAAATCCATTCTTTTCTGTTTAATATTGCAAAGGCCTTTACTGAAAAAGCATTCACATCCTTGTCTATTATGACAGTATTTTTCTTGCTATAAATCAGAGGGTTGAGTCGAAGCACACTCCCTCTGTAAGGCAACATACCCCTGATGAAATTAAGGCAAAATATTTCAATCATATGTGACAATATCTCTACTACTATCAGCAAAATTACAATTATCTTTTCTTAATAATCAACTTAAAAGGAATTAAGTATTATTAATTTATTAAATTTCAAACTCAACATGTTATCTCTGAGAATTTTACTTATCTTAATTAGCTCAATTGTAATTATAAATTCCATAAGAATGGTAGTAATTAACAAAAATTATCTCCAGATAATCGTTTTCAAAACTCGTTAATTATAATATATCAAAGGGATTAAGATTTTAAAGATTTCTTCAATACAAAAGAACTATATAGCAAAAATGGGAATCTGAAAAAATATAAAAAGTTAGTCTCTGTGTATGCAATAATAAAAACAAAAATCATATTTCATTTGCATCATTAAAAAATCCATTTTGCTTAAGTTTCATAATCTCATAAGGAGTTGTACATGAACAATTAAAACAGAAAATATATATATTCTTCTACTACTAAAACTTGATTTTTTTAAAATTACTATGCAACAGAATTACCTCAGGAGACAGGGGGAAGTTCGACATATAACTGTTCTGTCTGTCTGTTCATACTTACGCACGGTAGGGTATTTTTTATTACCCTCCTTTTTATATTACTTTGTTTCCCCTACCCTTATACTGCCCAAGGTTTGCCTTCAGGGCTACAGTTGACTAGCTTTTGCGGGGAGATGTGCGGATGGGCATTCTTTTCTCCCCTGATCCTTTGGCTTCTGGATCAACTTCATCTCTTTCAAATACGGGAAATGGCGGTTTGACATTCTTGTTGTCATTTCTTGTGAATTTACACTCCTTTCTTCATGAGCAAGCTGAAATAATTTTTATAAACATTATCATGGCTTAAACTTTCAAAGTCTTAATTTATTAATCTAGCATATCCCTTCGGACAAATAATGTATATACTGCAGCTAGAAAGAAAAATAAAGAATCATTCATAGATTCACGTCCTTTATCACGTAATATCTATCTTGGAATTCTCGGAAATCAAATAACAACTCATTGTCGGAGTAGGGGACGAAACAAAAATAAAACAAACTTGGCGTCTCAACCATATCTGGGCAGGTGGAGAATCACTTTCTCAACAATATCCCTTAATGGATATCGCAGCAGCATATCACCTCCCATAAAAATACACTGATATGGCCTGCAGATGGACCTGGTGGAGCAGGGGACCTATCCTTGCAGACTCCCCCAATCATGCTTGCCAACGGTCTTTCCCGTGATTTCACCCACTAGAACAACAACCCCCATTATACCCCCAATCATTCACACTCATTCACTCTCACATTTGCTCACATTCAAACTTGCATTCCCTTTCTCTCTGTAAAATTCCCGATCCCTTCCCCATCACTCTGAAGGAGTGTGTAGGTGAAATCTCGGTTGGGCAGTGTGGTCACATGACTGCCTCACTAGTCCTAGGTCCCATTCTACTCCCTTGAAGCTACATTAGGGTGACACTGAAAAAAAACCCTTATTCCAGCACAACACAAAGTCATTCGTGTTTACTTTTATTTTTGCCTGCATAGCGCTAAATTAAAAAAAAACTCATATCTAAATAATATCACAAAATATCTTATTCTTAAAAAAGAAATGCTACACATGTATTGCAATATTAATTTCTTCATCATAATAACATTAAAAGAACGATCTTTCACCTATGTTAAATTTTTTTCTCACCAAAATATTAGACCGCGAAAAAATAAAAAAAAAAGAACCTTTAAAACAGGTGCAAGGATTTTATCACTCGATTTCTTACGCTTTAAGAAATTAATATGAAAATGATTTTACTGGTACAATTAACCTTTCTCAATTAAAATCAATACATTTGCCTTCTTAATATCAACTTAGGCATTAATACAATAAAGGGAATGCCCTTCAAATGCAATTTCTCATTAATTACTCAAATAATATTAAGAATAAAGTTTATTTCTGCTTATAGCTATTAGTGCAAATTATCCATGTTAGTAATGGGTACAGATATTCTACTTTTATTAACTTACTAGGGGCCACACCCCTTATAGGTGGGTTGGCTGAGTCAAAGCATCTCTACAAAGTAAAATGGCGGTGTCCACTGACCGCAATTTCTATTAGCAAGATCCCATTACTCATTAGATAGAAACTACAAGTACTTATCTGTGCTGAGGAGGTGGTCTTGAAGAACATCATGGCAGAAGGCAATGGAGGCGGGGGTTCTTCTTCCTCCTGGGTGCAGGAGGTTCCCCCAACTTCTCCATCTCTCACGTAGAATCAACGAATCACCATCTTCTTGGCTGGATCCGGCGACATGTACTTTGGGCAAGGGGCTTTTTCACTCAAAGCCCTGGTCACACTTCGGCTCACTATGAAATATCTTAGGAATATTTCCTTGAAAGTTTCCCATTGTTTTATCTTCAACCACTCGTCTCTGCATATGGTCTCGGCCACAAATCGGGTGCACCTTTGTACTATTCCATTAATTCGGTACTCGTCTGTCCACTCGGCACTTCTCCTCCGCAGACTCAAGTGTTTTAGGAAGTCGACCTCGGGAATTATGGACAGACATTCGAGGCCTTTTACATTTGCGCCGTTAAAGTATAAGGGTGAATCTTTGACTCGGGGTGCCTTTCCAACAAGGGCACAGGGTGGGGGCATGGCCTGCTGCGTTCCCTGTGTTACCAAGGGGCTCGGAGCGGCAGGCCGTTCGTCAATGTTTGAGGCATAGGTTTCTCTGTCGGTGTTGTCTCCGTCGACCAAGTTCCTTCTCGACGGAGCGGCGTCAGCAGTGGTTTGTAGGTGCCGCACGTGCTCCTCCAATTCGAGAATTCTCCGATGTTTTTCCTTGTCACTCATTTCCTGTATTGGGAGATATTGGATCTCTGCGTTTGCCATTTTTGTTTTCTTCGCACGGGTTTCATCTGAGATTGTCTCTTCGTACGTATTCCGACGTGGGATCCCACCGCTGCCACCAAATGTCATAAAGCTAATCACTACGTTACTATTAATACCAGAAATGTGCAAGGTAAAAATGTACAATCGGTGGTTCCTTTAACTTAATTTATTCTAGAGTACAACATACCCGACGCTTCAATGCCCTCCCAACCCTTATGACTATCAAAATCTATGATCTGTTCGTGCCCCTGGGAAAGTACTAGCTAACTCTCTAATTGCCTTGGGGATTCTTGAAGTACCCAACGGGCAGGGCGTATAATGTAGTCCAGTTCTGCCAATAGACTTCAGGTTCAAAGGGGAGTCCCTCCTCTTTGGGGAGGGGCTGTTTCAGCAGGCCTATTGAACAGAAGAAGTTCTAAATTGCCTTCAGCTATTGGGGCATCTCTCCAGGGTATGTACATATATATGGGTCAAATGTTTATAACCTTTGTGGTGTTTTTTGGGAACTGAGGGTCCCTTATCTCTTAGGCCTCTTGGGGTACTTGGCGCCAGATATTAGTTCCATGTGTCCAGCCATAAATCTTGGTGGCACCTAGAGAAAACATGGCCTGGACCCAAAACTCACACATCAGAGGGTATGCAATAAAACATTTGTAC
>JAXCGZ010006715.1:10000-12500 GCA_037179515.1 Halocaridina rubra
CAACACACAAAGTTTTGAATATCTAGAGTCCATATTGTTTATTTCCGATCACAAATACGGCTACCACAAGGCAAGACCCACTGGTGATCTCCTGTCCTATCTTACTCATGTATGGTCATCTTCTCTGAGGAACAATGGGGAATCCTTTGTCGTCGCCCTTGATATCTCTAAGGCTTTTGACAGAGTCTGGCACAAGGCTCTGTTGGCCAAACTCCCTGCCTATAGCTTTACCCCTTCTTTCTGTTCTCTGATTTCCAGGTTTCTTACTGACCGTTCTATGTCTGTAGTTGTTGATGGCGCGAAATCTAGCCCTTTCTCTGTTTCCAGTGGTGTTCCACAGGGCTCTGTTCTTTCACCTACTCTCTTCCTTCTCTTCATCAATGATCTTCTACAATCCCCATCTTCCTCTCTTCTTCATGCCTTTGCCGATGATTCTACCCTTCACTTTTCCTCTGCCTTTTCTTCACAACCTTCATCTGTTACTCGTAATCAATCTTGTATCACTCTTTCTTCTACTCTTAACTCCGATTTGCAGAGAGTATCTGAATGGGGCACTCAAAATTTACTTAAATTCAATGCCTCCAAGACACAGTTTCTGGCTATCTCTTTATCCTCTTCTCCTCCTGATAACCCTATTGTCTTCGAAACTAATGAAATTTACCCTCTTAACTCTATCAATATATTAGGAATCCATATAGCCTCTAACTTGTCTTGGAGGAATCACATAATCCAAATTTCTAAATCTTCATCCAAAAACTTGGAGGTTTTGTTTCGTTTTCGTCATTAATTTTCCTCATTGCAGTTACTTAGAATTTACAAAGGTCTTATCCGCCCCTGCGTAGAATACTGCTCACACATCTGGGGTGCTTCTTCCTTTATTTATCTTCTTGATAGGGTTGAATCTAAGGCAGTCAGACTCATCAATGATCCTTCTCTTACTTCTAACCTGGATTCTCTCTCTCTTCGCCGTAAGGTATCTTCCCTTTCGCTTTCTATCGCTACTACTTCCATCGCTGCTCTGATGAGTTGGTGAGTTGCATCCCTCCTCCACTGCCGAGGCCGCGTAACACTCGCCAAGCGTCCTCATCTCACAGGTACTGTGTGGAGATTTGTAGCTCGTGGAATGGTCGGTGCAGCGACTGCTTCTTCCCATCTACCTCCAGACTCTGGAACTCTCTTCCTCCTTCTGTCTTTCCTAATTCTTATGACCTTTCATCCTTTGAAAAGCAGATCTATCGTCATCTCAGGGCCTAGTCCTCCATATCTCTGGGTCCTCTTTACTTTGACTGTTTTTTTATGTCTCTCGTTTTCCTTTGTGTGACATTACCTCATCTCTGCCTTGCCCTAAATCTTTTTCTTTAACTTCGTATAGGTATTTTCTCGTGCCCGGGCTTTTGTTGATGAGGGCAGTTTCTGCCTGTCCCGGTGTCACACTTAAAAAAAAAAAAAAAAAGATCCACTTGTGACATACCACTTATGACATACTCTACTATCTCACTTATGAATTGTCTATCTTCTCTGAAAAACTATGGGGAGTCCACTATCATCGCTCATCATATCCCTAAGTCTTTTGACAGAATGTAACACAAGCTCTGTTAGCCTAGTCTCCGATCTATAGTTTTATCCCTTCTCTCTGTCTCTGGTTTTCAGTTTACTTTCTGACAGTTTTATATCCGCGCTTGTTGATTCATTGAGTGATCTCCACTCTCCAATCCTCTCTTCTCCTCGCTTTTGCCGATTATTTTACATTTAATGATTTTTCTGCCATCTCTTCACCACCTTCGTTTGCTACTCGAAATCAGTCTCGTATCACTCATCAAATATCAGCTACGATTTACAGAGAGTATTTTAGTGTGGCATCCCAGATTTAAGATAATTCAATCCCTCAAGACTCGACTTCAGTTTTCTTTTTCATCTTTTCCCCCTGAAAGCAAAGAAAATTAACCTCTCATTTCTTAAAATTTACTATTAATACACATAGCCTTTAATTTGTCTTGGAGGAGTCATAAAATTCAAATTGCTCAGGACTAAAGCTAAGAAAATAGCAGTTCTACTTCGTTATCGTCAATACTTTTCTATATCTCAATTTCTAAAAATCTAATCAGGTCTCATCCTTACCTGCGTAGAATGCTGCTCACACATTTAGGGGTACTTATTCTTAAACTTATCTCCTTGCTAGGGTTGAATATAGCTGCTCCAGACTCATCAACAATTCTGCTCTTACTTCTAACTTAATTTCATACTGTCTTCACAGGAAGGTGTTACTGCACTCTTTTTTTTATCGATACTACTTTCATCGCTGCTTTTATGAGTTGGCGAGTTGCTTTCCTCTCCTTTGGGCAATGCTGTGTAACACACGCTAAGCTGCCTCGACACTTAAGTACTATTTGAAGAGTTGCAGCTAGCAGATTCGACAATACAGTGACTGCTTCTTTCCTTCTGGCTTCCCTAGCTCTTTTAACCTTTTTTCTTAAAAAAGCGAGCCTATATTTATATCAAG
>JAXCGZ010006715.1:17500-22500 GCA_037179515.1 Halocaridina rubra
TTTAATCCATGGTAACAAAACGAGCCATAATATCATCGTTCCTCGCTGCAAGCCGGTCCAAAATCGCGTTTGATGTCTTCACTGATGTGCTTCTGATTTGCGTTCAGGCAAATTGGCACCCATTTTGCAGAAAGCTCTCTCGTGTCCAGAGAGCTGTAGATGATGTGTCAGACTCTTTTTCGGGAAATCCCGAGTCTCAGCTATGAAATTAGCTGAAACCTGGCGGGTGTAGAGAATTATGACGTGCACAGAGTCGTCTTTGCCCTCTGTGGTTGCGGAAGTTGACAGCCCCGGCCAAGGTTTATCTGTGACCTCGATATGACCAGTCTGAAACCTGACACCCAGATTTTCAATGTGGAGTATTATGGGCAATCCTCCTTCAAGACTTCCTTCATATTACCATGGATTTTCACCGCAACTTTGCCTTGCAAGAGGTGGAGCTTCATGGCCGTCCATGCTTAAGTTTTACAAAAAAAAAAAATATAGGAGCTGCCATCATTTGTTTTCCCTGCAAACAGAAAAATATATATTTTATACTATCATGCTTTTTTTTTGCATTTATCCAAAGTAGTTGTCCTACTTCCCCTGTGAAGGTAACAGCTCTACCCATCACGATACTCTTCAAGCAAAGAACTTTTAGCACCCCTCGTGTGTGCATATATATATATATATATATATATATATATATATATATATATATATATATATATATATATATATATATATATATATATATATATATATGTATGTGCATATGTGTGTGTGTGTGTACGTGCATATGTAAGTGTGTGTGTGTGTGTGTGTGTGTTTATATGTGCATGTGTTTGTGTACCTGTGTGCGTATATAATTTAATTTACACTAATAAATAATTCGATACAAAAATTTAATATTATGTTGTAAAATCCTTTTCTATATTATACTCATTTAAGAGATGGTTATATCTTGTTCTTTCACTCTTGCTTTTTTACTCTCTATTTTTCATTTTTGTGCTTTTAGATGGTTGGATACTAACCATGTGAGAAGTTGGTTGCTCTCTGCCTCAAAACACTTTATTCTTTTTTTCCAATCATTCTTTGATTTTTTGTATCATCTCCTCATTCTTGCATCAATACATTATGTAAAAGCATAAAATATGGAATTAACTGAGGGGAGTAGAAGCTCAATTTCGTTTTTTTTTTCTCCTGTATAGAGTTCATATTTTACTAAGTCTCTCCCCATGAAGGGATTATAACCTCTGTATGTAATACATAGTACTTGGCCCTCGAGCCAAAAAAATTAGTATTGAATATTAGCAATTATCAGAGCATATATAGAAAAAAACAACAACATTGTTTAGATTTTGGATATAAAAGTTTAATACCTTATAATAATCATGAAGTATATGAACATTTACAGAGATAATTCAAGCATATTGCTCAGAAATAATGATACAGATATATTAAGAATAAAAGGTAGAAAAAGTAGGAAAAATAGAAAAGTAACCATATTGTTACACTTTCATGCAACGGATTCAGAAAATGCGGAAACTGGAATTAGAAAGAAAAATTGGTAAAGAGACTAAAAAAAACTCACCTACGTAGACCAGAGCAAAAAGACAAAATTTTATAACACAGAGCCAAAAATAAAAAAAATGACTACAACACCATAAGAAATATAAAGGTCTTCCAATAAAAATGGATGAAAAAAAAATTTCTTTTACAAGATTTCGTCAACAGATATTGAAGAAACTCTGTTGGAGGAGGAAGGGAAGCTGCATTTGATGAAAGGTAATGGACCAAATATTAGATCCTAGGCTTTCGCCTATCGACTAATGGGAGGATTCTCGAATCTAGCGAGATCTTGAGGGGCTTAAGAATAAAGAATATTGTTAGATTTTTCCGATATTTCTTGCGTTTTTGAGGAAATATAATCATCATCATTATCATTATAATTTTTATTATTATTGTTATTATTTTTATTGTTATTATCCTTATTATTATTATTATTATTATTATTATTATTATTATTATTATTATTATTATTATTATTATTATTATTATTATTATTATTATTATTATTATTATTATTATTATTATTATTATTATTATTATTATTATTATTATTATTATTATTATTATTATTATTATTATTATTATTATTATTATTATTATTATTATTATTATTATTATTATTATTATTATTATTATTATTATTATTATTATTATTATTATTATTATTATTATTATTATTAATATTATTATTATTATTGTTGTTGTTATTATTATTATTATTATTATTATTATTATTATTATTATTATTATTATTATTATTATTATTATTATTATTATTATTATTATTATTATTATTATTATTATTATTATTATTATTATTATTATTATTATTATTATTATTATTATTATTATTATTATTATTATTATTATTATTATTATTATTATTATTATTATTATTATTATTATTATTATTATTATTATTATTATTATTATTATTATTTTAATATAAGCAACCAAAAAAGCGATGATTAACAATGAATCTTGTCAAATAAAACCCCAGGTAAGCATTAGTATTTAGGGTAAGTTGATCCCTATGCTTTCGGAGACTACTGCCTTCATGAACTAGAGTGGATTCTTTTTAGGACCACTTTGAAAATATACTAAATTCAGTGCTACAAGACAATATTGCTCCACTAGGAATCTGAGGTTCCTACAGTGGACACTTACGGATCTGAATAAGGCTTATGAGAGTCTGGTAAGGGAAGCAAATTCGGATTTATACCCGCTAACTTTAGTGTAATTAATATTGCCAACTGTCTTGAGTGATATATTGTAGATATGGTTGGTAAGTTAGTTACCAACATCACTTAAGCAACCCTCTAACCTTTTGCTAATAACCTTTAAAAACTAATTTACTGTATTCAAAGTCCAAGTGGGGACTTGGGACAAGCAATATTTGGTCACTATGCTACTTTTATAATAGAACAAAAAATCTCTCTCTCCAGTGTTCTCTGATCCTTTGTTCCAAGCTAGATCTCCCGTGTCTTCTGCAAGGCTACATTATTTCCGAACGCAATAACTAAATTTTTCCTTGGAACTAATCATCAGCATCGAAAGGGAGGAAGTGAAAAATTGGCTGGGCGCTTCTTTCTGATCCTTAGCCCAGAGAAGAATCCAAACTTGCTGCATGAAAAGTCTATTAAGACGAATAGGACCGTACATTCTTATACGGATGGTAAAATTGAAACCTGTTGCCTACCCTGCTATTATTTCAGTCTTATAACAATTTCTATTAACAATCCTACGCTAAAGTAACACAATATAGTCACTATGTGCCTGCATGATCATACCGTTAAAACAGCAATAATATTAATTTATTATATATTACCTCTATGTCGAGCACTCCCCTGATGGCCTCCAGTACTGATGCCTTTGGATTACTCAAATCAATAGCAATGTTAGCGATGTTTTATTATCTTTGTTCATATAAAAAATAAAGTAAGCTCTGAATATTTAAATTGAGCAAAAATACTTGGAATGAGATTCCAAAAATCTTTTGTGTTATATATATATATATATATATATATATATATATATATATATATATATATATATATATATATATATATATATATATATAAATATATATATATATATATATATATATATATATATATATATATATATATATATATATATATATATATATATATATATATATATATATATATATATATATGAGAGAGAGAGAGAGAGAGAGAGAGAGAGAGAGAGAGAGAGAGAGAGAGAGAGAGAGAGAGAGAGAGAGAGAGAGAGAGAGAGAGAGAGAGAGAGAATGTCCCCTAGACAACCAATATATTCAGCTGAGTAAATGATTATCCCATGATATAATTTTTAAACATAATCATGTCTCTCTGTTGTGACTCTATAATTGCACACTCACAGTTAAAATCATTTCCCTTTGAAATAGGCGGTTTTCATTATGTTTATTTGTTGTTGTTGTTGTATCTATTTTCAATTTATCAATAATATTCATATTTTTCATGCACAACACACACACACACATTTACATCTCTTTATCTATTTCTCTATCTATTTATCTATCTATGCACATATATATTTACTTTTTTCAAGCATTAATTAATTAATCAATTAACTAATATATATATTTATTCATTTATTTATTTATTTATATATTTATTTACCTATTTATTAATTATTTCTGTATTTATTTATCTTCTTATTTATATATTTATTTATTCATCCAAGTGTTTACTTATTCATTCTTTTTGTTTATTATTGCATTGGTATTAACACTTTATTTAGTAATATGTACTCCAGGGCAATGGCCAGCCTACCAAGGGCTTGCTGTGTGCGGAAAATATGTAATTGATAAGTGAATATATAATAATATCAATAAATAAAACATAAATAAGAAAAATATAATAGAAAAGAATGTCAATATAAATCGAAAGAATCACTACAAATAGTAAATATACAAACTAAACAGAGTCAACATAAATCTAAAAAATGGTGGTGAGGTTAAGAAAAGATATAAAATATCTACTTCGGTAATTAAAATGACCCTGCTTGTTATTCCTCTATCATTCTGAGGGAGGGTTACTGCAGAGCCACTGGGATATAATCTAAAAGAGGTTTGAGATTCTTGAAATGAGTTTTTGTAAAAATCCCAGCCGCATTGCAATTGTGCATGTCCTATACCAGTAGGCATATGGATCTCATGCTAGCAGAATATCAAGTCCTTCGTAAGAAGGCAACCGTCCTAGCCCTAAGTAGAAAAGGGAGTTCGTGACGTAAAACCGAATCCAGCTAGCAGAATATTAATGACTCACGAATATCAACTGAAGGAAACATTATTTTGGTAAAGTCATATCCCATTTTCAGTAATATTGGAACAAATTAATTACAAGGATAATTCGATATTTTGACCATTCGATGTTATGAGATTTAACTTTTCGCTATATTATACAAATAAAAGTACTTTTCAT
>JAXCGZ010006716.1:0-10000 GCA_037179515.1 Halocaridina rubra
AAATCTAGGAATATGCAATCTGCCCAGCCCTCTCTTTCCTGTAAGATTTGGCTTACCTCATCATAAAATTCTAATAAGTTTGTTACTGTTGATCTACCTTCTCTGAAGCCATGTTGCCTCACTGACAAAAAGTTGAAGGATTCCAAGTGAAGAGAGATATGTTTCCTTAGTAGTTTCTCCATAACTTTGCAAACTATGCTGGTCAAGGAAACTGGTCTATAGTTCAGAGCCGTATCCCTCCTTCCCTTTTTGAAGATAGGTATCACATTTGCTTGTTTCCAGCATCTTGGAATCTCCCCCGACTCCAGTGACGTCCTTAAATATGATACTTAGTGCCACTGATATTGTGTTTGCGCATTTTTTAAGCACATGAGGGGATATGTCATCGGGACCTGTAGCTTTATGAACATCTAAATCCATCAGCGCTTTGCATACCTCTGTGGCTGTAAGGTTGATGTTCTCTAATACCGGCCCTTGAGCTTCTATCACTGCAATCTGAGGGGGTGGGGTATTTTTCTACTGTAAATACTGACTGAAACTCCTTGTTCAATTCTTTGCAGATCTCTTCATCCGTCTCAGTGATGCTTCCATCCGCTCTCTTTAGCCTTAAAACCTGTTCTTTTACCTTCAGTTTTCCTCTGATAAAGCTGTGGAAAAGCTTGGGATTTTCTTTAGCCTTCCTGGTGATGTCCCTCTCATAGTCTCTCTCTGCCTCTCTCCTTTTACTTAGTGTGTGTGTGTGTGTTTGTGTGTGTGTATATATATATATATATATATATATATATATATATATATATATATATATATATATTATATATATAATATATATATATATATATATATATATATATATATATATATATATATATATATATATATATATATATATATATATATATATATATATAATCAAATTACGCAGGTGTATCGAGTTAATCCGACTGGAAAGTACAAGCACTCCAGAGGCTAATTAAGACCTCCCACTTCTTTTCCTAAAACCCAAATTCCCTCCCTCCCTCTTGAGCCCCGCTCTCTAAGCCCTCAACCCCCTAAAGAATTAATAGTCAGAGACACGAATGCCATATATATATTTTTTAGTTCTATATAAGGGTCCTGGTTAATAAAACATGGCTCTCTGACGTCACGGGACGGGTGACGTCACAACAGAATACCATTAAAACATTCATTTAATTGGGATCCCCCTGAACAGAGATATCGTACGGGTAATTTAATTAATTAACGATCATATATAAAACCAAGATTTTTATTTTTTGTGTTTGTGATTGAACAGTCAAAATGAAGTCTTTAAACGTAAAATATTCGATTTTTTTTTTTTTTTTTTTTGCGACACCAGGATGGGCCAATAAAAATCAATCCTCATCGGTGCTAGGCACGAGGAAACCATAGAGAGAAACAGAGATGGGGAATATTGTGATCTGTCAGATGTGAAGGGATAATAAGACATGTGAAACGAATATCCAAGAAAATTCGGTGTTGATGTAGGCATAGAAAGAAAACCGTAAGTGAAGTAAGACTTAACATCGAACTGTCCTGGACAGTCTTCTTTAAGTTCACAAGACCTATCATCTGTAGTATCGCAACAGGCGATTGATGCCATGGGTCAACCTACTACATGGCCTTACTTATATAGGTATGTTTAATTACGTGTGTCAATCTTTAATATGATAAATACAAGTACAAGGATTCCAGAAATTTTTAAGGAAATAATAATAATAATAATAATAATAATAATAATAATAATAATAATAATAATAATAATAATAATAATAATAATAATAATAACAATAAAAATAATGATAGTAATAATAATAATAATAATAATAATAATAATAATAATAATAATAATAATAATAATAATAATAATAATAATAATAATAATAATAATCAAAATAACAATAATAATATTAATAATAATAATAATAATAATAATAATAATAATAATAATAATAATAATAATAATAATAATAATAATAACAACTAATGATAATAATAGTAATAATAATAATAATAATAATAATAATAATAATAATAATAATAATAATAATAATAATAATAATAATAATAATAATAATAATAATAATAATAATAATGGGAATTTATCATATAACTAATGCAGGTCCTAGGTTCAAATCCACATCATAGGAGGAAAAAATTTGGGATAATAATAATATTAATAGTAATAATAATTAATAATAATAATAATAATAATAATAATAATAATAATAATAATAATAATAATAATAATAATAATAATAATAATAATAATAATAATAATAATAATAATAATAATAATAATAATAATAATATTCTACCCAACCCAATATCCATGACTAGAGGTTCTTTCTAAGCCTCTTAAAGAAAATGAGATTTTCCATATGAGTTTCTCTTTCTTCCAATGTCATAATAACTTTAAGAAGGAATTCCGAGAATCACGAGTAAATACTGGTTTCAATAAGACTTTCTGCGAACTATGAGGAATACCGGTCACAGGGTGTTTTTTTTTTATAATTAAGAGTGGAAACATATATGTTTATGCTTCCTGCAAGTTGATGAATAAATACAATGTATTTTTTTTTATCTATATACAACCGCCATCATTCCCTTCATAAAAGGGATGGCTGAGTCAAAGTCAAATGGGGTGGTAGAGTCAAAGAATTCTGGCTGCAATATTCTTCGTCAAATCTGAGCATACTATTTCGGTTTCTCTCAGTATTTCGAATCATTCCGATTCAAGAGATCATGAGTTTATTTCCCTAAATGGGAGTAACTTGGGGAGACTAGTGGCGTCCGTCTATGGTAAAGAGGTCATGGGAACTCAGCAGGCTCAGTGAGTAACCAGTTAAATGAGTGGAGTGCCACAGTTGGAAAATAACTTCACTTGCTGAAAGTCTAATAAATTATTTAATTAGAAAAATAACTTATTGATTAAAATATTCAAATAAATATCATCATAAAAAATTTTACAAGAAGATTCTCTGTTTTACAATGTTTTGGATATGAATTGGAAGAGATTAATTAAGAACAGGGAAAATTCCTTTGAAAAGGGTTTAAGAGACAAATTTAATCTCTCAGTAATATGTAATTAGTATTATTCTTCCCATGGGTAGCTGAAGTTCCCCCCCCCCCTTTTTCATGGGGATCGGGTAAGCGAGGGGATAATTCAATACGTAATTATGTCCTAGATGAAGTTTATATGTATGTATGTTTATCTGTAAAAAGTATCGAATGCATACATGTATTTATATACTGTACGTATGCATTAATCTTTTAAGTAGTCAATTATTCATCTCTCTCTCTCTCTCTCTCTCTCTCTCTCTCTCTCTCTCTCTCTCTCTCTCTCTCTCTCTCTCTCTCTCTATCTATCTATCTATCTATCTATCTATCTATCTATCTTCTATCTATCTATCTATTTATCTATCTATCTATCTATCTATCTATCGATCTATCTATCTATCTTTTCGATTTAGCACCAGTCTACTTATTGTGTTTTAGTTTTTAGGATTTTGACACAGAGGCGGCCAAATAAAATTGCCTCATCGGGCCCGGGCATCAAGGAATCATAAACATAAAGAAAAAATAAAGATAGAGAGTGTTGTGACTAGTTAGATGTAAAGGGATAGTAAGAGATGTGTAACAAATATCCATGAATATTCGGTGTTGATCTAGGCATAGAAAAGGAACCGTAATTGAAGGAAAATTAACAATGAACTGTCCTGGACTGTCCTATCTAAGTCCAAAAGACCTTTATTTGTAGTAAAACAGGTGCCTTTCAAACACAGAATTCAAATGAAGTCAGATAATGTGTAAAAAATTATGGAAAATTATAAAAAAAACGAGACATTTCAAAAATGGAGACGAGATAACAGATATACAGATAAAATAAAGGGAAATGCACTTTTCTAATTATTTTCTCTGCCTCTCTTCCCCCCCCAAAAAAAAAGTTAATATATATATATATATAAATATATATATATATATATATATATATATTATATATATATAATATATATATATATAATATATATATATATATATATATATATATACTATATATATATATATATATATATATATATATATATATATATATATCATTGTAATACAATGAGTCTGATTTTCTTTCAAAAAAAAATATTAAATAAACAATGAAATCTTGGAACTCGTCACTGTTGATTTTTAATATATATATATATATATAATATATATATATATATATATATATATATATATATATATATAGAGAGAGAGAGAGAGGAGAGAGAGAGAGAGAGAGAGAGAGCGAGAGAGAGAGAGAGAGAGAGGAGAGAGAGAGAGAGAGAGAGAGAGAGAGAGAGATTATTTTATTTTATTTTATTAATTTATTGCGCCAAGGCGTCAGACATTACATGAGTTCATACAAATAATGCTTCAAATGGATATAAAACCAAGAATTGAACATGGTTTACAGGGAGGTGTACATATTGATAAAACATTGCTGCATACTAACACACAACTCACAAGAATGGCAGCACAGAGTACATTATATGCAAAAGTAAAGCTCAGAGAAACGCAGAATGCGCAAACAGAATTATACAGCAACATACAGAAAATATATGTATAATTCAATATAATTAATGGCCACCAAAGTGAGGAAAACGAGCAAGAATAACATCAAGGTTGTCATCATTAAGTAAAAATGAGCAGATCTGTATTAAGTTCTGACCTCGTGGTAAAACATCTCTCACTGTGGGGCACTGAAGACAATAGTGGTCAAGAGTGTTAGCATTAGTTCGGTCGCATAATGTACAGGAGGTGTACTGTGGCATATCTAGAGTCTGGGAGACCTGCATAAAGGCCGATACCCCATTCTGAGCCGAGCCACTAACTACATTGTTTTTCCGCACCATTAACCCGCGTCTGCGATACTTGTAGCGACTGTGAAGGAAGTGATCATGGTGCTGTATGGACACACTGTTGGCCCTCTCCGTGTCCCTGCGCTGACCGTCATGGCAAACCAGCTGAGTAGATGATGTTACGTAGGCATCGGAGGGAGGGCTCAGCGTCCACAGCAGAGAGAGAGAGAGAGAGAGAGAGAGAGAGAGTGAGAGAGAGAGAGAGAGAGAAGAAAACAATACACAAATTTATCATCTTTCATCCAAAAATTGTTACACTAGTAAATTCAGTTGAGAGAGAGAGAGAGAGAGAGAGAGAGAGGAGAGAGAGAGAGAGAGAGAGAGAGAGAGAGAGAGAGAGAGAGAGAGAGAGAGAGAGAGAGAGAGAGAGAGAAAACACACCCTCAAATTAACATATAGGCTTGGATATTGATCATCTTCAATCCAAAATTATTACATGAGTAAATTCAGTTGAGAGAGAGAGGAGAGAGAGAGATGAGAGAGAGAGAGAGAGAGAGAGAGAGAGAGAGAGAGAGAGAGAGAGAGAGAGAGAGAGAGAGAGAGAGAGAGTCAAAGTCAAAGTCAAAGTCAAAAACTTTATTCCATCAAAAATGGCTATTACATGATAATTAATCTAATTACAAATTACAATGTAAAATGTCAAAATAAAACAAATGAAATTTGCAAAGCACAAAATCAAAATATTTACACATTAAAATAAGCATACGTACACTTCGTCTACCCAATAGGAGGATAATAATGAGACTAAAATCACTTATTAAGTAGGTGATTTAAAAGATGTGATTTAAGTGAGGGTAATGTTTGGCAGCTTCTTAAGTTTGCGGGTAAAGAGTTCCAAAGTCTCGGGCCCATTACATTTAAGGCTCTTGCCCCAATATCAGTGGAAGTTCTGGGCACGTAAAAAGAATTCTGGTATCTGGTGTTGACGTTATTGATACGCACTTGATTAACTGTTGGCAATGAGAAGAGCCATTCCAGTAATATTCCATGATTTATTTTAAAAACTAAAAGACAGATATTATATATGAACTTCATGTCCATCCTTAGCCAACCCAATCTCTCAAAGAGGGGAGTCACGTGATCATATTTATGCACCCCCCCTATGGCAACTCTTGCAGCAAAATTCTGGAGCCTTTTCACTCGTAACATCTGGGTCTTAGTCGTGGAACCCCAAACACTCAGACAGTAGTTGAGAATACTTAAAATCAATGTTTGTACTACAATTACCCTACAATCAGGCTCGAATCTTTCATAGACTCTGTTCAAGTAAATAAGGGTCCCGTTCACTTTTTTATGTAGTTCATCGATATGAAAATTAAATGTCATGGTACTGTCCATAATAACTCCTAGATTTTTAACCTTATTAGATGGGAAGAGTGAAACATTGTTGAAATTTATACTGATGTTCTCAGGAATGCGGGACAGGTATTGATTTGATCCAAAAATAACGAATTTAGTTTTATTTTCGTTCAGTAAAAGACCATTACTGTTAAAATAACTTTTGGCACAGTTTAATATATCTTCAGCCCTTTTTAAGATTTCAGGAATTCTATCAATGTCACCAGTAAGCATAATCTGGGTGTCATCAGCATACATAACAAGTAGGCAATCTCTTATAAATTGAGGTAAATCATTAACATATATTAGGAAAAGCAGAGGACCCAAAATTGAACCCTGAGGAACGCCAAAACTGATATCTAAAGAAGAAGAGAGAGTCGAGCCCATTCGAACTGATTGAATTCGATCTTTCAGATAATTTTCGAACCAAAATGAGTCAACATGAACTTTGGAAAGTTTTCTCATTAGAATTTGATGGTGTACACTGTCAAATGCTTTAGACAAATCTAACAATAATAAAAGTGATATTTTCTTATTTTCAATATTACTATAAATTTTATCAGTAATTTTAAGTAGGGCCGTCTCGGTCGAAAGTTTAGGCCGAAAACCGTGTTGTTCTTCACATAATAGACAATTTGATTCAAGGAAATTTATTAACTGGGTGGCAACTACCTTCTCAAGTATTTTAGACAGAATGCTGAGAAGAGAGATTGGCCTATAATTTTCAACATTATTAGTATCTCCACTCTTAAAAACGGGGATGATATAGGGATGCTTCCAGAGGTTAGGATAAATGCCTGTAACAATGGATGTATTAACAATGACTAAAATGAAAAATACTGTAACTGGCAATGAGTCAATTAGGAAGCGAAGTTGTATCCCATCGGAACCACAAGAGTTTGTTGGTTTGAGGTTCTTTATGATAAGAATAAGTGTGACTAAATCGATTGGGTGCGGTCTAAAATTATTGATAATATTTCTTTCAGCTGGAGGCTGGCAATTATGTGGTTGATTAATAATCAAGTCATTATTATCTTGGGACTTTTCATATGTGGACTTACCTATTTCAGCAAAATACTTATTAAAATCATTCACTCGCTTTTCCACATTATCACTGAGAAGGTCAGAATTTTCTAAGATTTCCTTATTTGCAGGAATTATTCTTTTTATAACATTCCAAGTTCCTTTGATATTTCCCCTATACTTGGAAAATTCTTCCTGAAATGATTTTTCTTCTTTTCGGACAACATTGTTTTAGTAAGGTTTCTTTCTCTTCTATAGGCTCTTTCCATCTCGGAGTTTTGTCTATCAGATTTAAATTGCCTTAGGAGGTCATCTCTCCTTTTCATTTGCTCTTTTAACTGAGAGTCAATCCACGGGGCAGGAGGGCGTGTCATGACTTTGGTTGTAAGAGGGGCACATTCATTTAAACATCTCGTAAAAACATCAGTAAAAGTAGAAACTTGATAATTTACACAATCTGTAGTTAGTATTGAATATAAAATGTTGTATTCATTAAGAAGAGTGTCGCAGAAACAATTTTGAGAATAATTCTCAGGAGATCGGAAAGTTTTAACAATTGGCGGTCTCTTTTCCTTCCTGACATTAACTGTGAGAGAGAGAGAGAGAGAGAGAGAGAGAGAGAGAGAGAGAGAGAGAGAGAGAGAGAGAGAGAGAGAGAGAGAGAGAGAGAGAGAGAGAGAGAGAGAGAGAGAGAGAGAGAGAGAGAGTCAAAGTCAAAGTCAAAGTCAAAAACTTTATTCCATCAAAAATGGCTATTACATGATAATTAATCTAATTACAAATTGCAATGTAAAATGTCAAAATAAAACTAATGAAATTTGCAAAGTACAAGATCAAAAAATTTACACATGATAATTAATCTAATTACAAATTACAATGTAAAATGTCAAATTAAAACTAATGAAATTTGCAAAGCACAAAATCAAAAAATTTACACATTAAAATATGCATACATACACTTCGTTTACCCAATGGGAGGATAATAATGAGACTAAAGTCACTTATTAAGTAGGTGATTTAAAAGATGAGATTTAAGTGAGGGTAATGTTTGGCAACTTCTTAAGTTTGCGGGTAAAGAGTTCCAAAGTCTCGGGCCCATTACATTTAAGGCTCTTGCCCCAATATCAGTGGAAGTTCTGGGCACGTAAAAAGAATTCTGATATCTGGTGTTGACGTTATTGATACGCACTTGATTAACTGTTGGCAATGAGAAGAGCCATTCCGGTAATATTCCATGATTTATTTTAAAAACTAAAAGACAGATATTATATATGAACTTCATGTCCATCCTTAGCCAACCCAATCTCTCAAAGAGGGGAGTCACGTGATCATGTTTATGCACCCCCCCTATGGCAACTCTTGCAGCAAAATTCTGGAGCCTTTTCACTCGTAACATCTGGGTCTTAGTCGTGGAACCCCAAACACTTAGACAGTAGTTGAGAATACTTAAAATCAATGTTTGTACTACAATTACCCTACAATCAGGCTCGAGGAGAGAGAGAGAGAGAGAGCGAGAGAGAGAGAGAGAGAGAGAGAGAGGTGATTTTGAGGGTTGGTAAGGAGGTACTTGGAAAATCATCAGGAAGGAAACCCCCAAATGATAAAGAGTCATGGTGGTGGAATGAGGAAGTGCAAGAATGGGTGAAGAACAAGAAAGAAGCTAAGAAAAAGGCAGATTTATCAGGCCTGGAGCAGGATAAAGAAGAGTACAAGCAGGCAGAGAAGGAGGCAAGGAGAGCAGTAGCAAAAGCAAAGGCAGAGAAATTGAATGAAGTCTATGAAGAGCTGGAAACATCAGAAGGAGAGAAGAAAATATTGCGAATTGCCAAGGCCCGAGATACTACATCCAAGGACTTGACCCAAGTAAGACAAATAAAGGATAATCATGGAGTAGTTCTAGCAGAAGAGGATAAAATAAAAAGCAGATGGGAAATTTATTTTGAAGGATTACTAAATGAAGAGAACCCAAGAGCAGTATTTGAAGATGGACTTCCAAATGAAGCAGTTACAACAACAGTGACTAGAAGAGAGGTAGAGCGGGCAGTAAGGAAAATGAAAAATGGAAAGGCAGCAGGACCTGATAAGATGCCAGTGGAGGTATGGAAGAGTCTTGGAGAGGAAGGCATAGATATCTTGTGGGACTTAATGCAAAAGATCTTTAGTCAGGAAAAGATGCCAGAGGAGTGGAGAGGAAGCCTAATCATCCCAATCTATAAAGGGAAGGGAGACATCCAACAGTGTGGAAACTATAGCGGTATAAAGTTGTTAAGTCATACTATGAAGATATGGGAGAAGATCATAGAGAGGAGACTCAGAGAGGAAACGACAACTGGGAATGAACAGTATGGCTTCATGCCTGGAAGAGGGACAGTGGATGCCATATTTGCCTTGAGACAAATGATGGACAAGCATCGGGAGAAACAGAGAGGACTGCATATGGTCTTTATTGACTTGGAAAAGGCATATGATCGAGTACCACGTCAAGAGGTGTGGAGGTGTTTTGGAGAAAAGGGATTCCCCGAGAAATATGTAAGAATCATCCAAGATATGTATGAGAGGACAGAGGCATATGTTAAGAGCAGTGTGGGCTTGACAAAAAGTCTCTCAGTAAATGCTGGTCTACATCAAGGGTCTGCTTTGAGTCCATATCTATTTGATCTGGTCTTGGATGTAGTAACCCAGGGTATTAGATATCAGTCACCATGGTTGCAGATGACATTGTACTG
>JAXCGZ010006716.1:12500-15000 GCA_037179515.1 Halocaridina rubra
GACGGAACGGTGGGACTGGGAATCCTCTCACATGTATGTTTTCATCCTACTTATATCCAGGAAATCACTGATTATTCTGGCAGGAAAAACCAAGCCAGAACCCTATTAATTGGATCTCTGAATATGCGAGGTTGTGGTGTAAATGAAAGTAAAAGGGAGGTGATAGGGGGTATGTTTGTGGGGAAAAAGATGAATGTACGAGCACTGAACAAAGCTAAAATAAAAGGGAATGGTGAGGTAACATCTGTGACTGTGGTAGGTAGGGTGTCTGAAGTTAAGTAATGGAGAGGAAGAGTGGGAGTGGCTCTGTTAGATGAATAAGTGTGTGGTGGAGTGGAAGGAAGAGTCATCTCGAATAATAGTGGCTGATGTGGGGCTAGATAGCGAGATTTGGGCATCTGTGAGCACATATGGCCCTGACATTGAAAGAACTGAGGAACAAAGTGAAGAATTTTGGATGAAACTGAATGTGTGTATAAGACTTGAGAATGAATGTGAATGTGGTGTTGATGGGAGATATGAATGCTAGAGTAGGGAATGAGGCAGCAGATGGTGTAATTGGGAAGGATGGAGTACCTGGTAGGAATGAGTGTTGGGAGAAAATTATAGAAATGTGTATTGAGAGAGATATGTTGATTGCTAGTACTGTATTTAAAAAGAAGGATGTGCACAAGTATACATGGGTCAGAGTTGATAACGGAAGAGTAGTCGACAGAGCATTAATGGATTATCTTGTAGTGGACAGGAGGGTGATTGGAAGAGTATTTTATGTGAAGGTCCTGAGAGGAGCTAGTGGTGGAATATCTGATCATTATTTAGTGAAAAGTAGAGTGAGAGAAAAGTGGACAAAGAGGAGAAGTGAGAGAGGAAGAGAGGTGCTAAAAGTAAATTAATTATATAATAAAGAGAGAAACTGTGAGCATAAAGCTACTTTGGGAAATATGTGGAATGCAGTGAAAGAGAAATCATAGGAGGAAGTGGAAGAAGAATGGGACTGTTTCAAGGAGTAGGTTATGATGTGTGCCGAGGCTGTGTGCAGAAGGAGAATAACTTGTGGAAATAAAAGGAAAGGTAGGGAATGGTAGAATGAGCAGCTGAGTGCAGTAGTGGGTGAAAGGGAGCAATAATAATAAATGTAAGGTGTGTGAGAAGTTTTTGGAGAAATGTAGGGACACATTTTGGGCCTTTATGGATATAGAGAAAACGTATGACAGGGTGGATAGAGAGGGGTTGTGGAGGGTGTTGCGACTGTATGGAATAAGTGGAAGCTTGTTGAATGTGGTGAAGAGTTTTCATATAAATAGTAAAGCATGCATGAGAGTTGAGAATGGTATGAGTGATTGGTTTGAGGTGAATGTTGGGTTATGTCAAGGTTGTTTAATGTTGCCAAGGTTGTTTAATGTGTATATGGATGGAGTGGTAAGAGAGGTAAATGAAAGAGTATTTGGGGTCGCATGTATCAAGGAGCAGACGAGTGGATATAGAGGTAAATCACAGAGTGAAAGATGCAAGTAAATGTCTAGGTGGATTGAAATGTGTAATGACAAATAGATATTTGGGAATGAATGCAAAGAGAAGGATATATGAAAGTTTGATTGTGCCGACAGCATTATATAGAGCAGAGACTTGGAATGCAAGAGAGGAGGTAAGGAAGAAGTTGAATGTAATGAAGATGAGGTGTTTGAGAGGTATGATTGGTGTATCTAGAATAGATAGAGTAAGAAATGAGGATGTCAGGCAGAGAACGGGTGTTGGAATGAAGTTGTTGGATAGGTTAGATCAGTGTGTGTTGAGGTGGTTTAGACACATGGAAAGGATGTATGATGAACGAATAGTGAAGAGAGTGTGGAGTACAGAAGTGATTTGAGTTAGGTCAAGAGGGAGACCTAGAATGAGATGGATGGATAGCGTGAAATGAGCACTGAATGCATGTGGAATGTCAATGGAGCAGGGAAGAGTGCGTGCAAGAGATAGGAATGAGTGGAGGAAGATTGTGCATATATGACGCGGCCCAAAGGAGTTTCTCGCACCTGCTAACTCAGTGAACTGTGGTGGACGGGTGTGAGGGGAGTTGCCATGTGATGAAGCGGTAGGGGTGAACCAGTTGATACGTGGCAATCCTTTATCCTCAATGAGCTGAGTGGAGTGGCTGAGGTGTGTGTGGATCGTGGTGAATGCGTGTTTCTTGGCTCGCCCACCCCCCTTACAAGGGGGAAAGGCATGTTTATATGTATGTAATAAAGAAGGACAATCTCAATATATCTAGGGGGCAATGGACCTCTGATATAATTGATAAAACTCTTCTGAAGCACAGCCTCAGCGAAGCCATTCCGCATGATAAACCCCCAACCATATTGTACTTTTTCAAAGTGTTTTTTTTTTTCGGTATTACTTTACTGTTATCTTTAATTGCATAGTTTTGTTGCTGTTGTTCTTTGTTATCATTTATGTTATTATTATTATTATTATTGTTATTGTATTGACTGTTATTGTTATTTCT
>JAXCGZ010006716.1:20000-28883 GCA_037179515.1 Halocaridina rubra
TCGGGACAGGCAAAAACAGTTATCATTAATAAATGCCCGGGAACGGTAAAACACCAAGACGAAGGAAAAGAAAAAGGTTAAGGACAAGGCAGAGATGAGGCAATGTTACACAAAGGAAAACGATAGAAAAAAATAACAGTCAAAGTACAGCGGACCTAGAGATATGAAGGATAGATTTTCTTTTTGAAGAAAGATAGGTCATAAGAATTAGGAAAGACACAAGGAGGAAGAGAGTTCCAGAGTCTGCAGGTAGATGGGAGGAAACGGTCGCTGCACCGACCAATCTTCGAGCTACAAATCTTTACACAGTACTTTATATATATATATATATATATATATATATATATATATATATATATATATATATATATATATATATATATTAAATAATATATATATATATATATATATATATATATATATATATATATATATATATATATATTATATATATATATATATATATATATATATTAAATAATATATGTATATATATATATATATATATATATATATATATATATATATATATATATATATATATATATATATATATATATATATATATATATATATATATATATATATATATATATATATATATATATATATATATATATATATTAAATAATATATATATATATATATATATATATATATATATATATATATATTAAATAATATATATATATATATATATATATATATATATATATATATATATATATATATATATATATATATATATATTATATATATATATATATATATATATATATATATATATATATATATATATATATATGCAAAATAAACTGTTATATCACAGCACAATATGAAGCAAAAAAAGGCCCATAAATAAAACACAAAAAGAAGCGAAGATGTACTATATATTACGACTGGACTCCAGTCCTCTTCACCTGAAGAGGACTGGAGTCCAGTCGTAATATATAGTACATCTTCGCTTCTTTTTGTGTTTTATTTATGGGCCTTTTTTTGCTTCATATATATATATATATATATATATATATATATATATATATATATATATATATATATATATATATATATATATATATATATATATATATATATATATATATATATATATATATATATATATATATATATATATATATATATATATATATATATATATATATATATATATATATATATATATATATATATATATATATATATATATATATATATATATATATATATATATATATATATATATATATATATATATATATATATATATATATATATATATATATATATATATATATATATATATATATATATATATATATATATATATATATATATATATATATATATATATATATATATATATATATATATATATATATATATATATATATATATATATATATATATATATATATATATATATTATATATACATATTATATGTAAACATATTATATATATATATATATATATATATATATATATATATATTTATATATATATATATATATATATATATATATATATATATATATATATATATATATATATATATATATATGAGCTCCAATCAAAAGCAGAATTCGAAAAACAAAAACTACATGAAACACGCCCAACACTATTGTCGTATAAACATTATATTTGCTGCTGGAGTTACATAGAACGCTTCCAAACCAACGAGAACCGATAAGCGTGGGTCAGTCGCCAAGACGACTGGTTGTTTACCAATTACCATGTGACCTATTCCCATTATTAGTAACTAATATTGAGAATGCGATCAATTTGATACTTGCTGTGGCATTTCACATCATGCTTAATTTTATGGCGTGGATATTATTTATGGCATATCTGATAAATGTAAATAAAGGGCCATATATAGTTGTATTTTTATTCAGCTATTTGTCTATTTTCTTCATTTGCTTATATAAGTATTTGTACTTTCGTGAATGTTTTTGTTTGCACTTTTTCCATTTTTTTTTATCAAAGTATATATATATATATATATATATATATATATATATATATATATATATATATATATATATATATATATATATATATATAGCTACCCCTCAATTTAAGGGGGAAACAGCCAAGGTATATGTATATATATATATATATATATATATATATATATATATATATATATATATATATATATATATATATATATATATATATATATATATATATATATATATATATATAGCACTCGACTCGGGAAGAGTTGAGCCCGTGTTCGAGGTCACTGCAAAGTGCTAGAAAAGGCATTCAGTCTTAATTCCCTAACTCCAACTTATATGCGTCCATCCTCCCTCCACTGGAAGGGGAATTGTAGACTTATAATATGTCAAACACACACACCCACATGTGTGTGTGTGTTTGTGTGTGTGTGTGTGTAATTACCAAATTGCAATTACCTAATTGTGCTTACGGAAAAGAGCCCCAAGATAGTAACTTCCTGCTCCTGGTAGGTTCCATTTTGTACTTAGTGATACTTATCACACTTGTCCTCAAAACTATGGCTTGAGTTACCATTAACTACCTTTTTGCTTAGAGAATTTCAGTCATTAACTACTCTTACACTAAAAGTACTTCTTACACCCTGCAAAGAAGTTTGTTTGCGAAGCTTCAAACTATGACCTCTAGTTCTAATGCCAGCCATATAAAAATATCGATTCCTATTCACTCTGTCACAACCATGAAGGAATTTAAAAGCCGTCACCATATCCCTCCTCATTCTTCTAGCTTCGAGTGATGGAAAGTCTAATTCCCTCAGCCTCTCATTATAGCTGAGATTGCATATTTTTGGCACCAGTTTCGTGGCATGTCTTTGATCTTTTTCCAATTTAACCTTGTGCTTTTTCAAGTTCGGATTTCAAAAGGGGGCTGCATATTCAAGCTTTGGCCTCACATGGGTTACATAAATATTTTTGAACATATCCTTGTCCATGGGCCTGAAGGCTACCCTTACATTTGCTAAGACAGCATATGCTACCCTTACAATGCCATTTATATGCATTTCTGGAGACAAATCTGCCATTATGTTTACTCCTAGATCTCTCTCATTCTCTGTCTCTTGAAGTTCTGCTCCTGCCATTGAGTAGTCAAGCTTGGGCCTTCTTGCACTTGTACCCATTCTCATTATCTTACATTCTGAAGTATTGAATTTCATTAGCCACTTTTCTGACCACTCAAGCAGACTATTTAGATCCTCATGAAGTCCTCTAGCAATGTTCTTGTTTCTTACTTTTTTTACAATATTTCCATCACCTGCAAGCATATTCATGAATGAATTTACAGACTCTGGTAGTTCATTTGCATATACAAGAAACAAAAGTGGCCCTAAAACTGAACCCTGTGGAACTCCACTACAAACTCTTCTCCACTGAGTGTCTTACTGTAACCCTCTGTTCCCTTCCTTCAAAGTAAGTTTTTATCCATTCCAAGACATTTCCAGCTTGAATATGCAACCTTCTTTTGGAATCCACAATTGAAAAAGCACATAAGTAAGCTGGAAAAAGTTCAAGACATGCCACGAAACTAGAGCCAGAAATCACAATCTCAGATATGAGGAGAAGCTGAGGGAATTAGACTTAACATCAGTCGAAGCTAGATAATTGAGGGGCATATGGTGACGGTTTTTAAATTCCTTATGGTTTTTGACAGGGTGGATAGAGATTGATATTTTGATACGGCCTGCTCTACAACTAGAAGTCATGGTTTGAAGCTTTGTATGAAAACTTCTTTGAAGGATGTAAGAAGTACTTTTTTAGTGTAAGAGTTAAAGAATAGAATTTACAAAGGACAAATATGATAAGTACTACTGAGTACAAAGATGGAACCGACCAGGAGAGAGGAGTTACGAGCAGAGGATTCTTTCCCGGCAGCACTAGTAGGAAAGTACACACACACACACACACACACACACACACACACAAACACACACACAAACGCGCGCACACACATGCACACACGCACACACGGAAGTATGCATGTCCTCTTTATCAGAGGAAAACTGAAGGTAAAAGAACAGGTTTTAATGCTAAAGAGAGAGGATGGAAGCATCACTGAGATGGATGAAGAGATCTGCAAAGAATTGAACAAGGAGTTTCAGTCAGTATTTACAGTAGAAAATACCCCACCCCCTCAGATTGCAGAGATAGACGCTCAAGGGCCGGTATTAGAGAACATCAACCTTACAGCCACAGAGGTATGCAAAGCGCTGATGGAGTTAGATGTTCATAAAGCTACAGATACTGATGACATATCCCCTCATGTACTTAAAAATGCACAAACTCAATATCAGTGGCACTGGGTATCATATTTAAAAAGTCACTGGAGTCAGGGGAGATTCCAAGATGCTGGAAACAAGCAAACGTGATACCTATCTTCAAAAAGGGAAGGAGGGATACGGCTCTGAACTATAGACCAGTTTCCTTGACCAGCATAGTTTGCAAAGTTATGGAGAATCTACTATGGAAACATATCTCCCTTTACATGGAATCCTTCAACTTTTTGTCAGTCAGGCAACATGGCTTTAGAGAAGGTAGATCAACAGTAACAAACTTATTAGAATTTTATGATGAGGTAAGCCAAATCTTACAGGAAAGAGAGGGCTGGGCAGATTGCATATTCCTAGACTTCCAGAAAGCGTTTGACACTGTTCCACATGGGAGACTTATTAGGAATGGCTAGAATAGGTGGAAATGTCTTGAAATGGATAAAAACTTAGAAGGAAGGGAACAGAGGGTTAGAGTAAGACAGTGTCTGAATGGAGACGAGTTAGTAGTGGAGTTCCACAGGGTTCAGTTTTAGGGCCACTTTTGCTCCTTGTATATGTAAATGACCTACCAGAGTCTGTAAATTCATTCATGAATATGCTTGCAGATAATGCAAAGATTGTGAAGACAGTAAGAAACGAGAACAACGGTAGAGAACTTCAGGAAGATCTAAATAGTCTGCACGAGTGGTCAGAAAAGTGACTAATGAAATTCAATACTTCAAAATGTAAGGTAATGAGAATGGATACAAGTGCAAGAAGGCCCAAGCTTGACTACTCGGAGGCTGGAGTACAACTTCAAGAGACAGAAAATGAGAGAGATCTAGGAGTAAACATACTAGCAGATTTGTCTCCAGAAATACATATAAATGGCATAGTAAGGGCAGCATATGTATTGTTATCAAATGTAAGGGTAGCCTTCAGGCACACGGACAAGGAAATGTTCAGAAATATTTATGTAACCTATGTGAGACCAAAACTCGAAAATGCAGCCCCCTTTTGAAATCCGCACTTGAAAAAGCATATAGCTAAGCTTGAAAAAGTTCAAAGACATGCCACGAAACTGGTGCCAGAAATACGTAGTCTCAGTTATGATGAGAGGCTGAGGGAATTAGACTTATCATCACTCGAAGCTAGAAGATTGAGTGGGGATATGGTGACAGTCTTTAAATTCCTTAATGGTTATGATACCGTGGATAGGGATCGATATTTTGATATGGCAGGCTCTAGAACTAGAGGTCAATGTTTGAAGCTTCGTAAGAAAACTTCTTTACAGGATGTAAGGAAATACTTTTTCAGTGTAAGAGTAGTTGATAATTGGAATTCGCTAAGCGAGGAGGTAGTTAATGCTATCTCAATCAATAGTTTTAAGGACAGGTATGATAAGTATCACTAAGTACAATATGGAACCGATCAGGAGACGGGAAGATACGAGCTTTGGGCTCTTTCCCGTAAACACAAATAGGTAATCACAATTAGGTAATCACACTAACACAATGAGGAAAGAGATGAAAAAGAGAAGAAATATTTTAGTTTCAGAGTTCTTCCTGACAAAGGGGAGATGAAGAAGATAATATGGAAGATCAGGGGATGGGGCCTCATTAAGATTACTGTAAATAAATGCTGATGATATAGTTGGTAAGGCAGAAAAATTAAAGGACAGGATTCACAACACTAAGGCAGATATAGTAACGGTTACAGAGACTACGTTAAGTGAGGACATACACAGTGTCACAGTTTATCCTAAGGGCTTCAGAATATTAAGGGTTGAGAGATCTGAGAGGACTGGTGGAGGGATAGCACTGCTCATAAGTGAAAGATTTCAGGTTGAAGAAATAAACTTTGCTATAGAAAGTGAATTCAAGGAATTTCTTGTTGCTCGCATAAATACTGGGTCAGAGAGCATTATAATAGCTGTTGTATATAACCCATCAAGGAACCAACATAGGCTAGAAGTTTATGAGGAAAGTCATATAGGTACTGCTGAAGTCATAAACTCAGTTGTTAACATTGAACGGAAGAGAAAATGTAGGATTTTGATTATGGGAGATTTTAATCATATAGATAGATTGGATAAATCTTAACTCACACAGTGGGGAGGACTCATTCGGGGAAAGATTTTAGAGTGCATACAAGGGAATTTCCTACACCAGCATGTACTGGAACAAACGAGGGCCAGGGTTGGGGAAGAACTATCACTGCTTGATCTAGTATTCACAGATAATGCGTTGGATATTGAAAAAATTGAGCATGAACCACCAATTGGAAAGAGTGACCACTGTGTGTTGTTGATAGAGTATATCATCAGAGATGTTCTGCCTGAAAGTAGAGGCACTGAGGACACGAGGAGGAACTATCCGAAAGGTGATTGCATCAAAATTAATAAGCTTTTTGCAGTTATTGACTGGAGGACCTTATTTAACAACAAATATGTACAAGAAATGTACAACATTTTTTGTGAGGAATATGGGAAGATAGTAAGAGACGAGAACACTAATGAAGTTCAGTAATTCTAAATGTAAGGTAATGAAAATGAGTATAAGTGCAAGACGGCCCAAGCTTGACTACCAAATGGCAGGACCATATAAATGGCATAGTAACGGCAGCATATGCTTTCGTAGCAAATGTTAGGATAGCATTCAGGCACATGGACAAGGAAATGTTCAAAAATATTTTTGTAACCTATGTGAGGCCAAAATTGAATATGCAACCCCCTTTTGGAATCCACACCTTAAAATATGCATAGTTAAGCTGGGAAAAGCTGAAAGACATGCCACGAACCTGGTGCCAGAAATACGCAATCTCAGTTATGAGGAGAGGCTATGGGAATTAGACTTATCATCACTCGAAGCTAAAATAAATAGGTGGATATGGTAATGGTTTTTAAATTCTTTCATGGTTATGACAGAGTGGATAGGGATTGATATTTTGATATGGCTGACTCTAGAAGTAGAGGTCATAGTTTGAAGCTTCTTAAGAAAACTTATTTGTATGATGTAAGGAAGTACTTTTTTTTAGTGTAAGAGTAGCTGATAATTGGAATTCACTAGACGAGGAAAGAGTTAATGCTAACTCAATCCATAGCTATAAGGACAAGTATGATAAGTATCACTAAGTACAAAATGGAACCGACCAGGAGATTGGAAGTTACGAGATTTGGGGTCTTTCTCGTAAGCACAATTAGGTAATTACAATTACTTAATTACACACACACACTATGGGGAATCCTTTGTCGTCACCGTTGATATCTCTAAGGCTTTGGACAGAGTCTGGCACAAGGCTCTGATGGCCAAACTCCCTGCTTATGGCTTTACCCCTTCTTTCTCTTCTCTGAATTCCAGTTTTCTTTCTGAATATCTTATACCTGTGATTGTAGACTGCAAAACATCTAGCTCATTCCCTGTTCAGGTGATGCTCTACAGGGCTCTGTTCTTTCACCTACTTTGTTCCTTCTCTTTATCAAATATTTTCCTCAATCCCCATCCTCCTCTCTTCTCCATACCTTTGCCGACGTTTCTACACTTCATTTTTCCTCTGCCTTTTCTTTACAACTCTCATCTGCTACTCATAATCTGTCTCGTATCACTCTTTGTTCTACTCTCAACTCCTATTTGTAGAGGGTACTTGAGTGGGGAACCCAAAATTTAGTTAAATTTAATGACTCGAAGACAGTTTCTGGCTAACTTCTTATCTTCTCCTCCTGATAGCTCCATTGTTTTCGAAACTATCGATATTTATCATTTTAATTCTAACATTTTAGGGGTCCAGGTAGCCTTTAATTGTCTTGGAAGAGTAACATAATCCAAATTTCTAAATCTGCATCCAAAAATTGGGGATACTGTTTCGTTTATGCCATCACTTTCCCTCTCTCCAATTACTTAAAATCTATAAAGGTCTTATCCGTCCTTGCCTACAATACTGCTTGCACATCTGGGGTGCTTTTTATACTAATCTCCTTGATGGAGTTGATTCCAAGGCAGTCAGACTCATCAATGACTTTACTTGCTTTTAATCTGGATGCTCTTATTCTTCGCCCTAAGGTATCATCACTTTCTCATTTCTATAGCTACTATTTCCATCACTGCTCTGATGAGTTGGAGAGTTGCATCCCTCCCTCATTACCGAGGCCACGTAACACTAGTCACGTGGTCTTGTCTCACAGGTAGTTTGTGGAGATTTGTGGCTTGCGGACAAGTAGGTGCAGCGAATTCCTCCTCTCATCCACCTCAAGACTCTGGAACTCTCTTCCTCCTTCTGTCTTTCCTAATTCTTATAACCTATCTTCCTTCAAAAGGCGGATCTGTTTTCATCTCAGGGCCTAATCCTGCCATATCTCTAGGTCCTCAGTACTTCGACTATTCTTTCAGGCTATTCTTTTCGTATTGTGTATCATTCCCTTATTTTTGCCTTGTCCTTAAATTTCTACTTTTTCTTCATCATAAGGTTTTCTTGGTACCCGGGTTTGATGACAGCAATTTCCTTGCCTGTCCCGGTGACACTCTCATAATAACACAAACAAATACGAAATATCCAGAGATTCCTTCACTACCATTTATTTTTTCAAACCTTGAAAAAGCACCAAGGCATAGCAAATACAGAATA